>OMNN01097821.1:45022-78915 GCA_900302755.1 Chromis chromis
TGCTTGGTGGAGGTCTGCGCTCTCCGAGTGCTTTTCTAGTTTTAGTAATGTATCGGACTTATATCTTATTGTTTTTACTTATTATTTATACTTGTGTATTTTGCACCACCCGAGCTGTCTTTGAATTTCGTCACACCTTGTGTATGATGACAATAAAAACATTCTATTCTATTCTATTCTATTCTATATTCCTTTTGTTCCGACATGACCAAGCTTTGTTTTTTCAGGCGGCCAAAAACTCCATTACAAAAGTGTTGTAGAACAAACAAGTTATTATAGTTCATATATAGACTTTTTTTTTGAAAATGTAGTTTCTGCCTCCTGAGCCTACAAAGTAATTTACTGGGGTAGCAAATCTGCAAGTTGTTCTTTAAGGAAAATTAAAGAAGCTTATGTTTGTACTAAAAATTAATTAAACCACAACAGTGTGCTTAAAGAAAAGAAAGACTGAATTTAGTCTCAGAGAATACGTGAGTGTAAAAAGTGAGGCCATTATTATTCTCCTTTTGTAAGTCATATAATTCACCTCCTGCAGCTTCTTGTCGATTTCCTGGAACACAGCGTGTGCCTTGAACCCCTCCAGTCCATCGCTAGCACTGGTGTTGATGGCTTGAACCCTTGACATGGTGGAGGCGGATGTAAGAGAATGAGAAAGTAAGATTAGCAATGAAAGAAAGTGACCACAGAAGAGTACAGTTAAAACAACCCCTGATGAATCACGTGTCACTGTAGAGATTGTGTTAGATGAATCACAGCGCTGGTGCTCAGTGTGTCCATTTCATATGTGGCATGTGATTAACCGCACACTAGCCTCCAACCCTGAGGTGACCAATTACACAACACCCGTTCAAGTATCACTTCCAACAAATGGAATGGGGTGCATCTGGGCTGTGACCTCCATATTTGACACCTTAACTGTGTGGTGCACAGATAAAAACCCTCACAGCCTTTTCCAGCTAAATCCAGGAGGGATCCATATTCAACACGCAGTATGTTCCATGAATGTAACAGATGATACTAAGACCCATCCAATGCAAACTCGGAGGGTATTATTGATTGTTAATTTACCTAATTTAATTTAGACACCTACATCACAGGTGCACAGTTACAAGATAATACAAGTTTATTTCCTCCTTGTGTGTTTCCCATCAGGCCAGCTGGTTGGTCCTGGTGGAAACATGACTCCTCACTTGCCTGAATCTCAACAGCAAAGGTAGAGAGTAAAAGACAGAATAACACAGAGAGCAACAACTGTCAAAGTAATGGGAAAGATTGAAATAAACCTGAATTATCTATAATCCTTGTAGTTGAGTTTTGATTTGTTAATCCTGGTAGAATTAGCGTTAACCATGCATCTTACATTAATGCTAAATGAGCAGAGTTGAAACTATGAACAGTAGTTCAGCAATGAGCATGTGATTGCACTATGTAGGGAACTACACTACACCTAAGGCAGTAAATCGATAGCTGTATGTCTAAATTTAAGCACATCGCTACACTTCACTGTTGCTCTTCTGCTCTACACGTTACTGTACACTTTCATCACTGATGTATTAAATACGTGACGTTGATGCTGGTGAAGTCTTCCACGTGGACATGCAAGAAACTTTAAGGTAATAATCAGAAGCCTGCTGCGAAAAAAAGGGCAGCAACTAACATTTATTTTAATTGTTGACTGACCTGGAGATGATTTTACTCCATTAACTGATTAGTTGTTTTGTATATGAAATGTCAAAAATGGTGAAAAATGTGGATCAGTGTTTCCTCCAGTCCAAGATAACATCTACAAATGTCTGGTTTTGTCCCCGACCCAAAGATATTTAGTTTACCGTCACACAGGAGGAAACAAACCAGCAAATATTTAAATTTAAAAACATGGAATCTGAAATTTTTTAGGGCTGTTCCGAATAGTAATTGCCATTCTTCGAATATTCGGGTCCAAATAATGACGACTATTCGAATACTCGGACCGAGCCGTAGCGTGACATTGGAGTTGGTAGGTCTGCGTACTAGAACTTCAGCGGCGCTCGTACTACAGCCTCGCCAACACTCGGCAGCGCTCAGCGACGCTCGGCGGACCTCAGCAGCGCCCGATGGCGGTGCACACCACTATTCGAATATCAAAATTACTATCCAAATACCACCACAACGAACGAATATTCGGATATTCGAATATTTTGTACCAGCCCTAATAATTTTGACTTTTAACGAATAATCAAAATAGTTAAAACTATTATTTTATGTTCAATGACAACTCCCGTGTTAATGTTAAATTAAATGCCATAAGTTCTGGCTTCACTGGTCTTTTAACAGTCATAATCTCTTGGAGTCCTTTTGCACACAGTATTTCAAAATCTATTTTTTCCCCTTTTATCATACAAACATTTTCATAGATTGATATTTTAAGAAATAGGTCATAATGCTCTCTTAATAACCTGCAGGTTCTGACCTAAAATTATAACTATATCAACATTAGTGCTGCACAATATCACAATATACAGTTTCAGTACCAACATTATGATGTGCGCAGACAGTGCACAACTTTTTTGATGCTTGATATAAAAAGAAAATGTGCACAGTTCTCATTTTCCATGTCGAACCAACAAGAGAAGTTAAAGTGATTTAAGGATTCTTGCATACGCTGTTTTATTTTATAACTTTGTTTACAAGAGACTTTGTTGACATGCAGGCTCAGCATGTTCACGGCAAAATGAGCAAGAAACAAGAGAACCACTGAAAAGGAAGAGTTGATGGCAATAAAGAAACACAACGTCACTTTTCACAATGTCAGCGTCTTATTGTTATTGCACAGCCTTGAGCCTTTGTATTTCACTGCACATGCTGGATGAGGAGGATGTGACAAACACTACTCTTGAGCAACTTCACTAATTTGTTTTTCCAACCATCTAAAAGAAAAAACTATTTCTGATGCATTTACCAGTATTTTTACAGCTTTATTTACAGTATTTATTATTTTCGATACAGGTGCACTTACCTTGAAAATTATCCCAG
Source organism: Chromis chromis (assembly GCA_900302755.1). NCBI lineage: Eukaryota > Metazoa > Chordata > Actinopteri > Pomacentridae > Chromis > Chromis chromis. Next base: position 48,035 of record OMNN01097821.1, read on the forward strand.
TCATTTTAGAATTATTGTTTCTTTCCCATATAAAGATATTCAAGTCATCTAGTGAATATTCCTGTATTTGTTTCATACTGATATATGTAAATAAAGTATGGCAATGTCAGATTTTATCTTTTCAGTACCATGCAGCCCTAACTATCATCACATCTTTAAGAAAACTATTAATTTGTATCTGAAAAGGAGTTCACAGTCAGGATCCAGCTAAATGACAATAAGCCTGCACTTTTGCAGGTCTGGCCTTCAGGATTTCTTGCTTTGACAACAACTCCATGTGGGATCCAGCTGCAGAGATCCAAAGCAGAGCGACCGGTCACTGATACCGGAGCTGACTCGTGTCATCTCTGCATGAAGACGGGGCCGGTATGTCTCCATCTTAGAGCTCCTGTTAGCAGCAGTGTCTGAGGAGAAGCTGCGCTGTGAGGCACCGTGAGCGCCACACACAGCCGTCTGAAGATTGTAGCATCGCATTATCACGGAAACAGTCGAAACGACACGATAATGTGCTAATTATGTTCGAGGGTTAGCACGCTAACTGAAGCCCTGCTGCCGTCTGTTTGACATTTAACCTATTTCCTAGCTAACAGTGTAGCCCGGTGCAACGAGAGTGACTTCAATGAATTACTGCAAAACATGTCATAAGTAAGCCGTACGGGTTTCAAAATTCTTACCTCGGTGTCTGTATTTCAGGCATTTTGCTGTGAATGCAGGCGGGCGAACAGCACAGCTTTAACAGAGCAGCAGATGTAGCCTTGACTGCTGTTAGCTAACTTCACTTCCTTGTTTCTTCCTTCTTTCCGGGGTCTTCAGACTCGACGTGTTGATGTCAGATAGCCCAGAGCAACTGATTGCACTGCTTGTGACGTGCCAACCTGAAAAATAGTCTCACTCTGTTATGTTGTACACCATAAAACTAACTTCTATGTCCTTGGTTTAAATAATGTATTTAAAGGAGCATAATTTAGCCACAGACTGTGTGGTTTTAACCACTTACTATGGCATACAACTAACTATTCTGCAAACCATGCTGCTGAGTTATCAATCAGTGCTGAACAATTAACTGAAATATTATTGAAATTGCAAAATGGGCAAGTGCAATATCCAAATTGCAATATTTTTGATTGAGGTCAAATGGGTCACAAGATACCACTTTAAAGACGTCCTCCGATTTTACCTTGTTAATTATTTGTGTGTTTTTCACATCTTGGGCAAATTCAAACACCATGGCCGAGCATTTCCACTTTGAAGCTGTAGTGTACCAGTGACTGTCTAAAAAACGCAGATTCAATGTGTCCTACATAACAACTTAAGGAACAAATCCTGTCAACTTGCAGGGTGAGGCTTTCTGTATTGATATTCATAATAATATGATCTAACCTTTATTGATCCCCTTGGGGAAATTCCTTCTCTGCATTCATCCTATTCAAAGTTAACCTTAACTATACATACTAGGAGCAGTGGGCTGCTGCAGTACAGCGCCCAAGGAGCAGTCAGGGGTTGAGGGCCTTGCTCAAGGGCCCACAGTGGTGGTGACTGGGACAAGCGGTCGCTCTCACTTTCCCACCTCAACCTCTTGCCAGTCCAGTGGCTCGAACCGGCGACCCACCAGTTATAAGTTCGCTTCACAAACCACTAGGCCACCACTGCCACTGTTCTATAAAATCAGTTTTCGGTTTAAACATGTGTGGTTGAATTACTCCAAAATTACAACTTGCCATTCTGTAGCGCGGAGTAGTTTTACAGTGCTTGTGGTGAGCTGGCATGCTCGAACTGCAATGAGTGGGGAGGAGTGGATTGAAAGAGAGGTGAGAATTTCATTGAGCAGCAGCAGCACAGAGTTACATCTAAGACATTTTAGAATTAAGGGATTATTTTCATTTTTAAAAATCTACCTATGTAACTTTGATGCACAAAAATTAGTTTCAACAGGTTTAAACAGCTGGAGAAGGACTTTAAATTGCATCCTTCAGACATGCTCAAAAAAAGGCAGTGACAAAAATAGCGATGGCAAACTGTCTCCCAGGGATGTATTGAAGCCCTCTGCAGCATATTTTGGATATACAAAGATTTGCTTTTCTGTCAATTATCACCACTGGTGCCAAAAGCCAAAACTGAATTCCAAGAACTGTTAAATTGTTACGAGGCTACCTGTTGCTATGTTTTGGTATTTACTTTAAGAGAGAGGTCACATTCTATCCATACACACATAATGTCACTGCTGCTAATATAGCTTCCTATTAAAAAACTTGATATGACAGAAAAATGTTTTGACTTAAGTGAACAGATCATCAAGCATCCAGCTGTGATGCTGCTCAGGGTTTCACTGGGTGGCAAATGATTTAACTGCAGCTGATTAACTGTTACTCTGAGTAACAGCCCACCTGTCTGAGGTGAATTAAAGTACACAGTATGACATGCCATTAGATCGATCTGTCTCCATGTCGGGGATAATTTATAAATATAAATAATTAAGTTACTGCTGTGTTGTGTTTGAGTAAATGGGCAAACCCGTGTCTTGCTTTGGAGACCCTCATATGGATCCTGCTGCTTTCTGATGCTGCAAGTTTTCAATAGGAAAAACTGCTGGAAACACCAAACTAAACGTCAGCTCCTGTTAACGCTTTAAGGCCGGTGTGTCACCCCCATCAACTAAAGGCACAAACTGTGTCTTTTGCGCTCTTTATGATGTTTATGGATGGACCGCACAGCTGACTGCTTCTGCACATAGCTGATAAAGTCATGCTGTGGTGTTTTCACTTGCACTTACCTGCATTCACTGACACTTGCACATTTGAGTTTCAGTGAATTAATATAACCTGCAAGATCTGGAGTTGTCTGAATTACGGCTTAGAGACTTCAAGTTTTGAAACTGCAGTTTACTATGGTAAACAGCAACCTTTAGGCAAGCAACATCCCACACTGAAAATTTCAACTTTTGCAAAGGATTTTTGAACTTGCAGTAAAGTTTTTTTGGTTGGCAAATGATCTATTTTAATGACAGACTGTGCTCCCCGCATGCAAACATTCCACCAAAACAATTTCTGGCATCAATATCTTGAGGGGACACTATTGCTGCATCCTTCACTTAGCTCCACTGAGGATGGTTGTGACTGGTTTAAAGAAATATAAACAAGACAGAGCATCTTTTTTTTACCCCCATAGCAGAATGCTAATAAGGTGCAGCCAGACCATTCTGTGCTCCAGAACGCATAAAACTGGCTCGTTTTACTTCAGGAGATTATCTTTAATCCCTGATTATTTAATTCCAAACACACACAGACTGATTGTTAGATAGTCAGGCATCTTGCAGGTCTCTAACGGTGCTGTTGTACCTGGATGAGGATTTAAAGAGGACAGGAAATGAGTGATGCACCGAGCAGAGATAAGACATGCACATAGTGATTTTGCAGATTGCCGATCAACAGGCGCTACATCCAGCTGACAGTGACGGGTGCACTGGTGACTCATGGATGTCAGACAATAAGACAGCAGCATAAAAGGCCATTTAAAGCCTGCAGCTGCCTATACACTGTAGGCTCTGCAAAGAGGGCAGGTCAGCAAATGACACTGCGTTTAATGTACACAGAACGAGAGGAAGAAAACATCAGAAAATCTCATCAGTCTAATGGAAACAGTGAACTATCACCCTGGCTGCTTTTGTAGAGCCGAGCAGGGAGGCTGCCTGGGTGGTAGTTGGGTGAGCTTCGGATGGTGGCAGAGGCTGGTGAGTGGGGGAGGGCTCAAGGCCAACTCCCGCTGGCTCACTCATTCATCACAAACACAGGATCAACACAAGCTGTGGGAAGCCAGGCAGTGCCGTCCTGCTGGTGGTACAGTTCAGTGACCACACAGCCACCAATCAGGAAAACACTGCACTCTGCTGGTCAGATCAACACAGAATAACATGGTGGAAAATGAACAGTTTAACCCTCATGTGATGATCAGTGGACCCACAACATGACTGTATTGAAAACAACGTATATAAAACACAAAACAGATGTCAGCTCTATCCCAACTACAACCTCTACTACATCTCCACTGTCATATTTATTAATAAAAACCACAATTTGTTTCATGTTACAAAATTAAATATTTGTTAAAGAAATAAAGTGTTTTAAACAAGCAGCTGATGGAATAGGAGGAAATCAACAATCAACTTCATTCATTACCAGAGGCAGGAAATATACAAAAAATATGAACGTATGAATATCTCAGCTCAGACCTTCATTCTCTGCCACATTGTTAATTCAGACACAACTTCCCTGATCTGCCCCTTGTCTCGTCTTCCTCCTGCTACCCTCGGTTTCCATCAGACTGCACTCCAGCCATCCTACCTCGACTGAGCCTCTCTGCTGCTCCCAGGACCCTCCACTCTGGATTTCCTGCCTGTCCTGGCCTTTGTGGACACCTTTGGCCTCCAACTCCAGGCACTTGCCGTAGCCTCATAATTTTCTGAAACACAGAACCTGCAGCCAGTTAAGTTGCATAGCCTAGTCACTAGTCCCTGAATACTTGCCTGTTTTGTAGGTTACCCGTTTATCCAGATGAGGCTGTTCACTCTACCTGCTGTTCACTCAGCATTAATCCCATGTTTTTGACTACTACCATGTTGCTAATTGTACTCCCTGTTTCTTTGCACTGAGTGCCAGTAAAGTTTAGTTTGACTTGTTTTAGTCTCATGTAGTCCTAGCCCTTCTTTCGTTCCTTTGTATTGTTTCATCTACAGTTGTGAATATATTTCATTTGGATTGTACCAGTTGCTCTGAGATTGGTGTTTGCATCTGGGTTTGCTGATCAGTTGGGCCACTCTCTGGATCATCAGGACACAGCTCAGCTCATCCTCTCAGCACACACATCCTCCTGTGCACCATCACTGCCAGCTGCAGAGAGAAGAACAAAGAACAAAGGGGATTCATTTTATCAGCTGTCATTCAATGATGCAGCTCATCCAGTATAAAGAGCAAACTTAAGTCCTGTTTGAAGCAGCAGTGGAGTTTCGCAAGCATAATGTTAATGTGTTGGAGTGAACACACTGAGCTCCAAGCTCACACACCTGTACACACTGCTCCATTTAAACAAAGACTATCTGTGTATCGATGAACATTTCATCTATTTTTCAAATATCAGCTGACAAATAAACATGGAGGCTGTCAGTGAACATATCTGGATGAAACTATTGACAGAAGAACACAGATACAAATGTGACTGAGTCTGAGGTTTGCGGGCTTCAGTCAGATTGATCTCAGAACTATAACAAGCATCAAACTGATCAGATTTGATGGGACGACACTTTGATGAATAAGGACTGCTGTCTGTATGCATGTTGTAAGTCTGTCAGTGGGAACCCAGCATTATTTCCTGAACACAACTCCTCAGTCCCAAAAGATCAAAAACATTTACATGATGGTTTGAGTCATTTATCAAGCAAAAACACAAAACTGGTTCCGGTTTGTCCACTGTGATCACTTTCTGTTTTCTATCACGGTAAACTGGAGGATTTTTCTTTGCATCTGCAGTTCAACATTTCTCCACCATAGTCAATGAAATACGCAGTGAAGTGGAAAACTGATGTTACCCTGAAGACCCTTAGTTTAGAATAGCAGACAAAGTTTTATCATGTGTTCAGAGCGGAAAAAGTTCAGAATGTACAGGTTTGGAAAGCTTTTGCATCATATTCATCTCAGCACACAACTGAAACATGGTGTCTGACCTCAGAGTCTCCAGTCTGCAGGGTGGACTCTCCAGAAAACCACACAGCGGCTTCAATCCTGAATCCTGCAGCTCATTGGAACTCAGGCCCAGATGTTTCAGATGGGAGGGGTTGGACTTCAGAGCTGAGACCAGAGAAACACAGCTAATGTCTGACAAAATGCAGCCATCCAATCTGAATAAAGAAAAAAAGATGCAGATAAAATCATTGATTATCAGATGTTCTCAGGGTCTGAATGTGCAGCTAAACATTACCATGACCTAATCAATGAGCAGTTCTCTAAAATGAGCAGAGTGACTTTGTCCTGTTATTGTGAATCATCATCATGTCAGCCTTCTATACACATCATCCAAATGTCAGCACTACATTTTTACATCTGTTTATGTCAACACAGATCAATAACAAGACCTTGCTCTTCCTGTGTTTTGGCAGCTTCACTGTGACATTAAAAATGTTTACAGGAGAAATTCACACGCAAGTCTGTGTTTAAACAACAGTCACGTCATGTGTACATTAAAGAATGATTCTGATTCCTGATGTCCACAATAACTGTGAAGTAGTCTCTTCCTAATACAACTCCACTGTAAGGAATGACTTCATGAGCTTAGCTGACACCAACATGAAGCTTCAGCAGCCTGACTGACAGATAAAGTGAGCACTGACCAAAGTGATAGACCACTGAGGACAAAACTCCCTCTTTGAATTACTATGGCTCCACTGCAGCTCAGCACAAACACTGTAGAAACAGAAACATTCCGACTTGATCTGTGTAACTCAGACTGCTGAAGCCTCACATCAGTTTCACATCAGCTTTAAATTCATACACAGTAGGACTGTGTTTATGAATGTAAAGCATTTAGTCCTCTATTTTGTAGCACTAGAGTCAAGTTATAAGTGGATTTTTTTTCACTGACAGTACAGACAGAATTATTGCTGATACTAAAAGTTCTTTTAATATATACGTGAACATGACGCTGTGCAGATCACAATGATATTATCCTATAATCCGAAGGAAATGTCTGCAGTGTGGATCCTCTAATTCAGCAGAAAATCTGCGCCAACATGAACCTAAAGTAGGATTTAACTGTGTTTTTTTTTTTTTTTTTTTTTTTTTTAAACAGCTGCACTCTGACCTGAGAGCTTCCAGTTTACAGAGAGGACTCTTCAGTACAGCAGAAAGACACTTCACTCCTGCATCCTGCAAGTTGCTGTAGCTCAGGTCCAGCTCCATCAGACTGGACGATGGTGAGATGACATCTGATGACAGAACTTCCCAGCTTCTCTTTGCGAGGTCACAGTGGCGCAGCCTTAGGAAGAATTAACAGTGAACACAAACAAAATGTTTCATTCGTTATATACAAAATTAAACATATTGGAAATGGTTCACAAAATCCACATACAGAACTTTGCTGGAGGCTTTGACCACTGGCAGCAGCCTCAGTAGAGCCTCGTCTGAAGCAGAGTATTGATGAAGATGAAGACCAGAGCTGACCACTGAGCATGAGACAGTTCATCTGTGGAGAGACTTCCTGATCTCAGGGACTATTGGATCTCCTCCACAAGGGAACTATCCTTCAGTTCATTCAGACAGTGGAACAGATTGATGCTTTTCTCTGCAGACAGATTTTTTCTGATCTTCTTCTTGATGTACTCCACTGTTTTTTGACTGGTCTGAGTTAATGCCTGACTTTCTCTGCAGGTCCTGTAGTTTATTCTGATTGGTCTGCAATGAAAGACCCATGAGGAAGCGGAGGAATTAATCCAGGTGTCCGTTTGGACTCTCTAAGGCCTCGTCCACAGTTCTCTCATAGAAGTTTGTTGTTGGATCAGGTTTCCTTCTGAACAGTTTAGACCACAGATATGTTTGCGGTTCTTCCAGCAGGTTGATTCCAGAGTTGATAAAGGTCAGATGGACATGAAGAGCAGCCACAAACTCCTGAAAGCTCAGATAGTGACTTTCATCGTGTAGATATAGTAGGTTTTAAACATTTGATCCACTGTGTCCATCCTGTTTGCATTTTCCAGTCGACACTTTGGGATTGCTGGGAAATCTTCTAGGGCCCCTTTCTGACACAAGAACCACTTGAATGCTTTGAACTCCTCTGCTCCTAAATCTTCCAAAATCTGCAGAAGGACTTCTTGAGGTATTGGTATTTTTAGCCTGAAGATGTATTGTATGTATTTTTCACTGTTTTGCGCTAGAAATGGTTGAAAGAAGCTCCAAAGAGATCTTAGAGTTGTATTTTTGGATTCCTCATACTTGAGAACCTACTTTTTAACACTAAGATCAACTAAATCGGTTACTGTAGTGAGAATCTGTGGTAAAATAGGCAATTAATATGCAAAAAATGCAATCTTGAATTTCAGGTGGCCAGCATATTTTTTCAAAAACGTAACGCCTAAGGAGTATTTGTGCCAAGTGTGATGCTTGTATCACATTTTGAAAGATAGTTTCACTTATCTGCTGCACTACAAGTAGCAACACTTAATGTAAAAGCAGAACACAATAATCATGAGAAACAAGTCTGTCTGAGAGTCACACCCAAGATTTTCAAAACACAAAGTACAACACACAGTTACACTCCCGGTTACACTCGTAAATTAACAGATCCTCCTTTTCTTTTACGGTTCACTGAGAGACAACTGACCAATACAATTTTTCACTTTCAGCATCTGATATGTCGTCTTTGTACTATTTTTAGTCATACAAATATGAGTTTAGATTATTTGCAAATGTTTGTTTTTTAGATTTTACAGAGCATCTCAACTTTAAACAAGGTTGTACTTTTAAACAACCAGTGAGTGATCGTTGTTATTAATCATCACTTTGGACTGAGAGATAGCAGAATAAGCCCATCTTACTTCACGTTTGGCAGACTTCTTGTCCTTGTCTCCTCATATCTGCATGATTCCCGTAGGTGGCCTATTGTGGCATCAAAACGGTGAATTCCCCAGAAAAGTGAAGAGTGTGCATCTCTTAAGTAAAGCAAGTGATGCAGTCAGAAAATGTCAGAGATACTCAGAGCTGAAAGCAGCCTACAGATACACCTTTCAACTGCTAAGACAACCAGACTGACCGGTTGACTGACAGAAATCTGATTTTACTCTCTGTCAGGTTACAAGATATGAAATTTAACCCAATCACCAGCAGCACTGTTTACTGTCAGGTATCATACACCTGAGAAACCCAACAAACACACCTACTGACTCCAAACAATAAATCACTGACATGAAAGTGTTCTGTTTGGAAGATGGAGGAAGTGGGAGGAGCTTAAGGACCCAGCAGAAGTCAGATGATCACAGATCAGGTAATAATGAAAATAATAATTTAACCTTCATCAATCCCCCTGGGGAAATTCATTTTCTGCATTTTATCCATCCTATATACATAGCAGGAGAAGTGGGCTGCCGCGATGCAGCACACGAGGAGCAGTCAGGGGTTAAGGGCCTTGGTCAAGGGCCCAACAGTGGCCGCAATGGGGTTTGATCCCCTGACCTTCTGATCAGTAGTCAAGGGCTTAACCTGTTGCACCACCACTGCCCCTGGTACAGGTGCACTAAGCATTACTTCCTGCATCAGCTCTGTGAACAACACCAAGTCTCCCACTGACTCTTTGTGAAGCTTGTTTCAGACACGTAACAGCACCATTAAAGCATGTGATGAGTTAAATGCAAAGCATGAGGTTAGGTAGGGCTCTCAGCTTCAATCCAAACATCAGAAATTAGACTAGTTCTAAAGGATCTAACAGAAACACTCTATGTGGCTCCAATATCTTGTGCAGAAAATAAGTATGAAGGAAAAAGAAAAAGAAGGGGGTGTGTGTGTGTGTGTGTGTGTGTGTGTGTGTGTGTGTGTGCTGTAACAACACAATGTGTCGTCTTATTTAAAATGTACTGATTTGTTTGCATTTCGGAAGCAGAGTCAAACAAAGAATGTGGCTTCAGTGTTTCCTCAAAATAGTGACAGATGGAATTGTTTTGGTGGAACATTTGCATACAGGGAGATGAACACTGTGATCATAACGGATAATTTAAAAAAATAAACCCTAACAGGGCTTCCTTACTGCACCATCCAAATCCTTGAAATTTTCCATTTGGTAGGTTACTGCCCCTGAGGATGTTGGTGTTCTTTCCCATAGTGAAGAAATGGTGATGCACACATCAGGAAGGACAAAGCTGCCTGAAATGAGTGGCTAATGGCAGGTTTATACCTGCATCCTACATCTTGTGAGTCTGACCAGAAAAAGTATGACTCTGGTAGAATTTCAGCTGTAATGTCGCTGCACACATTCACATCACAAATTTTGACAGCTTTAGACAAAAACTGTGGATGCATAATTGTGTATGTACATGTATAGTCATCATTTTTGACTGGCTGTTCACCTGCCTCCGCTTTGTTTGTTTATTTGTTTTTTATTAGCTTTTTGTTTGTCTTTATTTCTTGTTTTAGTTTATGCCATGCTTTTGTTACTTTTTGGGATTTTTGGTAATTGTTTGCCAGCTCCCCCTGCTTTTTAATTTATCTGGACTGTGGTTTGTTCTTTGTATCAGCTATTTGATTAAAGTTTGTTTTTTGCTCCTTAAACACCTGCCGTAAGTGTCACACTCTGTTTCACAACAGATACCTTCCTAACCTCAACTAATGGCTGCATTCATTCTCAATTAAGCTACATGTGAGCTACAGTATATATGAGCTTTATGTGATATATACGTGCCATTTTATCAAAACTAATACAACTGTACTGAGTTATACAGAGAGGTCCTCCTGATATGTTGTGAAACCTATTTCATAACAATGTGATGAACACAATATTTGGAACACCTGTCATTGCTGACTAAGTTCATTATGAGTTCACTTAACAGCTATAATGACTCACACATGCCGACTCTGTGCCCTAAAATTACGGTGTCCGCATAACAAACTGTGGCCAGACAGAGACGTTAGCTAACAGTGGCGGTGAATGGGACAAGCAGTCGCTTTCACTTTCCCCTTCTCAACCTCATGCCAGTCCGGGCACTCGAACCGGCGACCCACCGGTTACAAGTTCACTTCATAAACTACTACCCCTAAAAATGAGACTCTCCCCGTCGGGGAATTGAACCCCGGTCTCCCGCGTGACAGGCGGGGATACTCACCACTATACTAACGAGGAGCTCTGGCGGTGGATTGAAGTCAGTGGCTAACATAGGTGCTAGCTAGATAGCTAGCTAACTAGATAGCTGTCTGTCTATCTTCCTGTCTGTCCATCTCTGTTTTTATGTCTGTCTATCCATTTATCTATTTGTCCGTCAGTCTGTCCATCCGTCTATTTATCAATAAGTCTATCTTTATCTGTCTGCCTCTCTCTCTGTCTGTCTATTGGTCTGCCTACATATCTCTGCCTATCCATGTAGCTATGTAGCTAGCTGTCTTTAAATCTATCTATCTATATATTAATTCAAATTGCTTTATTGGCATGAAAGTTGTAGACAGTATTGCCAAAGCCTAAATGAAAATACAACAAATATATTACAGAACAAGGGACGTTTTTCATTCATCAAGGAGAAAAACAAAAATATATATCTGTCTATATGTCTATCCATCTGTCTGTCTGTATACAATATCATTTAGCAGACGCTTTTATCCAAAGCGACGTGTATAGGTAGGTATGTTGTGGTTGATTGCAGCATAGGCTAGTATAGGGGTTTGTATAAGATTAAGTGCATTCAACAAAATACATTTCACAAATCAAACAATAAAAACATTAGAAAAAATGTCTCCTTTTCATTTTTAATTCGGACAAGCAGTCGAGCTAGGTAGACAGACTGATTTAAGGATTATCCAGTTAAACCATCAACAAAAATGTCTTATGACTCAGACTCAGACTTCTTTATTGTCATTCGACCCTTTACAGGATGAACGAAATGCAGGTTCTGAGGTCTTGGTGTAGCTTATAAAAGATAAAATTAAAGATAGACTAAGTAGAAAAATAATAAAAAGAAGTAATAACAACCTTCAGGAAATAAATAAATAGACATCTCTAGAATGCTTAATGTCTATCCATCTATCTACCTATATATAAATATATATTTACACATAAACATATGTATATACACACACTTATACATATACACAAATCAAGTCAAATGGACAAATATATACAAATATACAAATATACAGGGCACAGGGCCGGCAGCAGCAGCAATTTTATGAATTTTTATGAATTTTATGAATTTATGAAAGACATTTTGTCTTATTCTGAAAATGTTTTTTCCGTTTAACACAAGGAAAAAAATACACTTTAAAAAAAAATTAATGTCTGATTCCCTCATGTTTCCCACTCTATTTCAGGATTTAAATGTGTCAATAAGTTCTACAAATGACCTGTAGGGGGCAGCAACACGTCTTTGTTGCGTCCGGTTTGCCGCAAACTTATCAGAAGAAGAAGACGATGTCACGTGACACGTCTTACCGGTTAACTTCCTGTTGTGTTTTCGGTCCTTAATTATTTCTTTTTTTGTTTATTTTGTCACTTTGCAGTTTTACACCAAGTCGAGTTATAAACGAGGTACATATTCCCGTTGACTCAATTCACTCCAAGTGTAAAACTAATCCGGAAACAAAGAGGTCAGTTGAGGCAAATCGTCGGCTGCTAGTTAGCTCATTAGCTGTTGTATTTACCTGCGGTGACAGCTGCTGTACGGAGCTGTCTCTTTAGCTGTCACTTAGTGTGCATTAGATTCACATACCAGGTGAGCTCTCCGTCGATAAAGCAGTTGTAGGTGTACAGTTTACTCACCAGCATCATGGCTAGTCTGCTTTCAGTGCAATGCGCTGCCTCAGTGAGGAAATCTGGGAGTCTAATTCATTTAAGAAGCGCCGCACTTGGGATCCAGTCGAGACACTACAGCAGCAAAAATGCCTCTTCATCCGAGTATCTGCACCAAAGTGTCGTACCATCCATGCATTACCAGAAGAGTCTACCCAGGTAAGGAGATAACTGGGGATTTTGTCAAGAACCTTTTTTAATTTTACCCAAATATATTGTTGTGATTAAACAAAACTGTGGTTTAATGTGAGTCTGGACTGGAATGTGCAGAAGATGCAGCAGCAAGGTGTTCTGAATTAAAGGTGACCCATTTAGCTTTTAGTTGAATGTAGGTAAAAGGGCACCCTTGACTTTAGCTCAGTGACCACTAGAGGGCCATAGCATGACTGGTGACATTTACCTGGGCTGTTCTGCTGTGTTCAGGCTCCCCGTCCCGAAGCTAGAGGACACTATCAGGAGGTATTTAGCTGCCCAGAGGCCTCTGTTGGATGATGACCAGTTCAGGTAAGTTCTCACAAAGAAATCAACCCTTTCATTTCATTATATGATGCTTTAAACTTACAAGCAACCATCTTTTTTGCATACTTTAAGAACAACAGAGAAACATGCCCACGATTTCCAGAATGGTGTGGGGAAACAGCTGCACGAGGAGTTGGTAGCTCAGGACAAAAACAACAAGCACACAAGCTACATCTCAGGTGACTAAGCCACTGTGAGGATCAACCTGAAACTTAACCTCTCAAATGCATAAAATGAATGTGCTTAAAATGCTTCTTGTCTTTCAGGGCCTTGGTTTGATATGTACCTCGCTGCGCGGGATTCTGTGGTGCTGAACTTCAACCCCTTCATGTCCTTCAATCCCGACCCCAAGGCCGAGTACAACGACCAGCTCTTGCGTGCAACCAATGTGGTGTGTTCAGCAGTTCGCTTCATGAAAACGCTGCGAGCTGGCCTGCTGGAGCCGGAGGTTTTCCACCTGAACCCAGCTAAGAGCGACACAGACGGCTTCAAAAACTTCATCCGCTGGGTCCCGTCGTCTCTGTCTTGGTATGGAGCCTTCATGGTGAATGCTTATCCCCTGGACATGTCTCAGTACTTTCGCCTCTTTAACTCAACTCGGATTCCAAAGCGTGGGCGAGATGAGCTGTTCACTGATGAGAAAGGCCGACATCTGTTAGTTATGAGAAAAGGCAACATGTATGTGTTTGACATTGTGGACAGAGATGGGAATCTGTTGAAGCCGGCAGAGATCCAGTCCCACCTGAAGTACATTTTGTCTGACTCGACGGAGGCCCCTGCCTTTCCTCTGGGCGTCCTGACCAGTGAGAACAGAGATGTTTGGGCCGGGCTGAGGGAGAAGCTGATAACTGCTGGAAACGCAGAGGATTTACGCGTCGTTGACAGCGCTCTCTTCTGTCTCTGTCTCGATGAGGAGAGCATGCGGGACCATATTCACATCTCCCACAACATGCTGCACGGCGATGGCTGCAACCGCTGGTACGACAAGTCCTTCAGCATCATTCTGACCAAAGATGGACAGGCAGCTATTAATTTCGAGCACTCCTGGGGCGACGGAGTGGCCGTGCTCCGTTTTCAGAATGAGGTCTTTAAAGACACCACAGAGCAGCCGCTGGTTCACCCAGGTTCTGCTGCTGCTGCTGTGGATTCAGCCTCGGCAGTGCGCAGACTGCACTTCAACCTGGACAGCGAGCTGCAGAACGGCATCAAAAAGGCGAAGGAGAACTTTGACTCGGCTGTGTCGAAACTCACCATCGACGCCATGGAGTTCAAGAAAGGCGGGAAGGAGCAGCTAAAGAAGAGCAAGCTGAGTCCAGACGCTATCGCCCAGCTGGCTTTTCAGATGGGCTTCTTGAGGCAGTATGGACAGACAGTAGCCACATATGAGTCTTGTAGCACTGCAGCGTTCAAGCATGGCCGCACAGAGACCATCCGACCAGCCTCCATACACACCAAACAGTGCTCACATGCCTTTGTTTGCCAACCTGGAAAACACAGTGTGGAGGAGCTACAGGGCATGCTCCATGAATGCTCTAAATATCACGGGCAGCTCACCAAGGAAGCAGCTATGGGTGTGTATACAGCATGTCCACTGGCATATAGACCATGAAATACTCTTGTTATTACACTGTAATATACCCCTGTTGGTAATTTAATTAACCGTCTGAACCCCAAAACATACCGACAGGCTTGAAAGGCATGTTATTCTTTAAAAAATCACCAAAATTACTCCATTTATCAGACAGAAACAGTCTTTGATCTAATGTGAAAACTGAACCAAAATGAAGCCTAAAACTATGATACTTGATCAATATCACTTTATTCTACGTATCTCATTTTTAAACCATTTTCTCTAACCAGATTCTACATCACGAAAAAATAACTGCTCATCAATGCACCTGAGAGGCCACTAGTTACGACAAACAGTCATGTGGCAAAAATTCAGCGGCTATTCTGCTGAACTGCAGGCTGTGTTTATAGAGAGCAGAGAGGAGACAAGTAGGGAAACATATACAAAATGTAAGCAGTAAAATATCTAAAACATGTAGAGTCACAGTTTTTTTCTATTGTTTGTAACACTTAGAAAAACAGTGTAAACAATTCCAATATCTTTCAATTTTGTAAAATGAATTATTAAATAAGTTTGCCTTTTTTTCAAAAAGAATTTATGGCATTATTATTTAATAAAATTTTGTTATGAGGTGCAAAATACATTTTTGATTTCTCTCTACATCTATCCATGATTGGGCTGTTTCCACAGAGGTGCAGGACTTTATATTTCAGGGAAAAATGAGATCACAGTGAGAAAAAAATGCGTCAGAAGCAACATTAGCGCAAAAACTGTTTAGGGTTCAGATGGTTAATGTAGCAGTGGTGGTGTAACAGGTTAAGTCCCAGGGCTACTGATCAGACGGTCAAAGGATCAAACCCCCACTGCGGCCACTGTTGGGCCCCTGAGCAAGGCTCTTAACCCCTGACTGCTCCCCGGACGCTGCACCACAGCAGCCCACTGCTCCTAGTATGTATCGTTGAGGTTAACTTTGAATAGTCAATGCTCAAATGCAGAGAAGGAATTTCCCCAAGTGGATCAATAAAGGTTAGATTATTAGATTAGATTATTATATTATATCACAGGAAACTTTACAAACGGCTTAAATAACTGATTATAATGCAAATCTGAGCTGATTGTTTGAGACTTGAAATTGTCTGTGTCCAAATTCAGCAACATTTAATAATCTGTATTTAAGAGGACTAATTCACATTCGTCACATGTTCAGTTGTGGAAAAATTTAGCGCAAATTTGCAAGGAGTAGACTGATACCTGAAGTTGTTTATAGTAACCCTTAGAGATCATTGCATTGTTGAGAAAACACATGCAAATAGACAGAACACGTGTGAATTAAGAAAATATCCTCAGTAATTTGACAGCACAGTTGCATCATTTAGAAATTAGTGCCACCAATAGAGAAAACACCACTGAGGAATAGTGGACTTAATCCTGTGCATTCTAGTATGTAGGTTGAGCTCTTAGGGCCACTGCAGTCCAGATCAGATTTTAAAACATCAGTGTGATTTACACATGCTGTAGGCCTACATCTTAATAACTGTAAAAATGAGCTACCATGGCTCCCTGTTTGCCACCCAGTATATTTTATTTACTTTGTGCTCAGATTCTGAACTTTGTGCCCTCAAATTTCCTCAACTGGTCGTACCGATATGTTTTTACAGCGATGTATGCAACATCTCTGTAGACTGATAAGTGTTTATTACAGGAAATTGGCCCATGAACTTGTTTGTGCAATATATTTTCTTGAATGCACTAAATCATATAATAACCTTAGATAATGACTGGATTGCACCTGTTATCTTTCTATAAACTCATGAATGAGGGAGTGATTTCACACTTTAACTTCTCTCACCAGGTCAAGGGTTCGACCGTCACCTGTTTGCCATGCGATACCTGGCCAACTCAAAGGGCCAACCTCTGCACAGCTTGTACATGGACCCGGCCTACGCTGCCATCAACCACAACATCCTCTCCACCAGCACCCTCACCAGCCCTGCCGTCAGCCTCGGTGGCTTCGCCCCGGTGGTGCCCGATGGGTTCGGTGTCGGCTACGGCGTCCACGACGATTGGATCGGCTGCAACGTGTCCACCTACCCGGCTCGCAACGTCCACGAGTTCCTGCAGTGTGTCCACAAGTCTTTAGAGGACATTTTCAGTGTCCTGGAAGGGAAGTCGCTCAACTAAGAAAGAAGTGTATGTAGAGAAAGGATGGTGTTGCATGGGTTGATCAAAAAAGCTGAGGGACTGTGCCTATAAAAATCAAAAAACATAACTCATTTAAATTTGGCCACCAGCTCCATCAAAGTAGTACCCTTTGTGCAGTGATATACTGCTCCAAGTGCTCCTGCATTGCTAGAAACACTCCCTGGTAGTCCCGTTACATAAAGATGTCAAGAATTATCTGCAGTGATCGCTGAATCTCTTAAACTGTGTCATGATGGCAACCCTTTAACTTGAATTTTATTTTGAGGAAGAAGTCGTCACAGGGAGCCTAGTTTGGCCGGTAGGGCAGTTAAAGAGCAGTGATTGTGTTGTGGCCAAAAAAATCTGTGCCTAAGTGCCATGCTGTGTTCAGACACAGCGTATTGTAGCACTGGCATGCCTTCACACTAATTGTTCTCCCTTGAACACCTCAGGACATTACAATAGAACTCTGCCTCAACAGTCCGACCCCAGGGGATGAATTCACGGTGCACAACCATGTGAATGTTGACAAAAACAATGAGCATGGTCCTGGTGCTCCTGACCAGACGCTCCTCCGGTTTTGGAAACTATAGGTCATTATCATCCAGCTGCTGACTGACACAGAATGAGATGTTTGCCCTCTGCTGCAGTTTCAGATCCATGGAGACATCCTGACTCATAACAGTACCTGCTTGCATATGTTGAACGGACACCGCAGTCTCGTAACTTTTTGATCAACCCTCGTACCGAACAGTGAAGATGAACGCAGTTATAATATTACAAAGATGCAAAGAGAGGAGTAAAATATTTTATACATTACAGAGATTAACTTAAATAAACAACTTCCTTAGGTGTTAATGTACATCACTGTTGGGACTTTACATGTTCATTCCATCATCAGGTTTGATGTGAAATGAAGGGCAGTGTCAGGCTTTAACTGTGGACATGAGTCATAATTACTGTATAATGAAAACTACATTAAACATCACAATGGAATTTTTTTTTTACGTTAACCAATTGAGCACACTGAATCTGAAATTTGCGACTGTTATTTACGTTTAAATCCATTCAGACAGCAGTGTACTGTAGCCGTCTGATGTTAGCTGTCTTTTAGAGTTAAATTATACAGCGCTGGTCACAACGTTCTCGCAGTTCTAGAAATCCTGTGCAGTAGATGATAGTCTAGAGACAGAAGCTGTGCCTTATCAATACGATGTGAAGCTCCATCAGAGCATTTAAATTATCATCACCGTTTGTCGATTACAGCCTTGTTGGTGTGGATGAATGTTTTTTGAAATAAAACTTAATTTAATTAATTTCTTCTGCTCAATTATTTATTAACCTTTTTTTGTAGCAGGAGAATCTTATCACTAAAACTGACGAGATCATCAGAGACGATACAAGTTAAAGACACTAGTTTGTTTTTTCCTCACTCTTTATTTAAAATAAAAAACAGTTCCACCAAAAGCAAATGTACAAATGCGGTAGTACAACAGAAACATCAGCTAAAGTAATTAAAACGAGCAAAATCCACAATTTAGATGGGCTTGATCTTGAAGTGTAGTCCGATCAGACTGAAGACGAGACATTTCAGGTCTTGCACCAGGTAGTAGAACACACGAAGACCTTCAGGGTCCCTGAAACACAGCACGATATTTTAGGATGTTAGTTACAAATATATAGCGTCTACATTTCCAGCTCGACTTGATACAAGGCTCAGAGAGGGTCTTCGAGAGGTGACTACACATGACAGTAAGCATGATCGGTCCATATAGATTAAAATCAATGAGTTTGTTACCTAATGTGAATGAAATCTGTGCATTTTACTTTTAGTTTTGACCATTTGATAAACCAAAATGTTTATTATGCTTGAGAAAATGAAACTGCAATTAAGAGAGAACTCTTTTAGGGGGGGACCAAAATACTCTGTACTCACTTTGACTGGTTGACGTCAATCAAGGAGCCAATTTTGGAAGTTGTGAATGAAATGTGCTCGTCCCCGATGACGATCTCCAGCTCCTGTGAAAATACAGCCCAAAACATGCTTCAAATTTTTTTTTAAACAAACTCAACAATGCAAAGTGGATTTAGTGCAGTGCCAGTGTTCACATCTAAGTCTGATCATCAACACAAATAATACCAACAGATGAAGCGAACACGGAATGGTGGCGTGCTCTATACATACTATTGAAATCTGTCACACTTTAAATCAAAATAGCTAATAAAATGTGACCTGTGTAAAAACTATGGAGTTGATCATCAACTCCAAAACCTGCTGGCAGGTTTCAAAAGCATTTAAATCACTAAAATTACACCATTTATTAGAGCAAGAAACTATTAAAACAGAATTGTCAAGATTTTCACCTTTCTGATGGTTCTTCGTATCTCATGTACGGTTTTGCCAGAAAACTTAACCAAATCTAAGCTTACAATCATGATATTTCATCTAAACCAAATAAATAAACCATTTGCAGCAGATTATGCAAAGAAAACTAAAAAACCTGCACTCCTTAGCTCAACTGTGAAGCCATCAGTGACTCGACAAGAAGTCACATGACAAAAACTTGTAGAGGAATAATCAAAGAAATTATACTTTCGATATAAATAATCTAACCTTTATTGATCCCCTTGGGGAAATTCCTTCTCTGCATTGACCCATACTATTCAAAGTTAACCTTAACTATACATACTAGGAGCAGTGGGCTGCCGCGGTGCAGGGCCCGGGGAGCAGTCAGGGGTTAAGGGCCTTGCTCAAGGGCCCACAGTGGTGGTGACTGGGACAAGTGGTCGCTCTCACTTTCCCACCTCAACTTCTTGCCATTCTGGCGACCCACCAATTACAAGTTCACTTCACAAACCACTAGGCCACCACTGCCCCATACATATAACAGTGTCATACTGCACAGAACAGTTGGAGGACTTTATACTGCACAGAGTAACACTGCCCTTCTTTCTATTTTGGTAAAACTGAGGATATTGCAATCTTGTTTAAATAAACTTCAATGAACTGTGACTGGACAAAGTGAGTGGGAGCTTAGTTCTTATGATCAGTGTTAACTCCACATGGTGTCTGGTTCATTGACCTGTACAGTGTTAGCTGAGAAGTTTGCTACAGGAAGGGAGACAAATTGTACAAGATAAATAAATGTCAAACATTTATTTATCTTGTACAAATAAATAAATGTCATACATTGTCTGCCAGCTTTAGTGGGTTTTAAGGCACAGTAGCTCTGACCCACAACTCCAATAAGCTTCTGCAAACCTGATGAGCCATATGTTAGCAATACCTATACAAAACTGTATCCACCATGTTGCCACAGAAATCTACATGCATTCAATTGGTCTAGATTTTGCAAAAATATGTTTTTATGTTTTGTCCTGAGTTGCTGCCCAGTTTGTTTACACTGCTGATGTTGCAGCTAATAGAACACATATTAGAAAACTGATTAGTCTATTGGTGTTTATCATAGAGAATATCTATTCCATAATATTAATTTCACTTCGATTTGGCCAATACCAAAGTGATTTCCGCATATCCCTCCCTTATGGGACAATGTCAGACCTAAATGTACTTCTTGAGTATCATTTTGAAACTTATGAAGTTTAAAGTTTAAGATCTTTAATTTGTAGCTATCATGATTAAAAACATAAGAGGCTGCAGAAAAAGATTATGTCTAACTTGCTTTGTGGTTTGCTAACTCCTGACTTCAGTTAGCTTCTGATGATTTTGTCAGTCTAGGAGTTCACAGGCTTCTTCCTGCCTACCTACATTGAAAATATTTGACTGACGGTAATTAATATAAACAAGAAAAATGCAATCACTTGATAGTGTCGTATTAGAACAAACTGTATTCGTTCAGAGTCATAACTCAGGTGAAGATGTGAACAGAATTTAAAGCAAGCATATGATTAGATGTAGATAATTCCACTAAACGTTTGCTCCTGCTGCAGTATAAAATAACAAAACTGACAAGACAATCTGGTCACAAACCTGTCTGCCAACTCTGTCAGGAGGCGGCCACAGTGCATCATCTTCTTTGGTGATTTCACTGTCGTCGATGATTCTCTTCAGCTCCTCCATCACACTTTTATGTACGTATGCCTGAAGTTGGTACAGAGAACGCAGGTTAACCAGATGGGCTTTGCCATATATCAGTAACACGTGTATGATATATATAAAAACATGTATGATCCTGATGCTGATTATCTTAGTATCAAAATACATGTGCAATGTTATACTCTAAATTGTAATTGAGAAACAATCAATATGTCCACATTCCTGACTCCTACTTTACATACAATAGTGACACAAATCTGATTATATTCTTAATATCAGATAAGGAAGTCAATGATATTGGGCATTACGTTAAAAGCACTTTTACCTCTTTCCTGATCATGACGTCGTTCTTGTAGTTGCTGTTGTTCGCATACCTCAGTTTACCTGCAAGAAAACATCCAGTTTTAAGCACAAAACTTTGCATCACTTCAATGAAAATCGCCAGTTTGTTACCATCCATACAGGCCACATGGCGCGTACAGACTTTCGCCATATTATTTCGAAATTTACCGCATTGGACATAGATATACGTGGCGGTACTAATTTGTTTTAAAATAATAACTATTAGCATTAAGAGACCAACTGAAACCAAAGAGAGGATTTGGCGCTAGAGTCCGCTGCGGCCTAGCTACTGCCGGGTGGCTAGCGACGTTAGCTTAGACGAATGAAAGCTAAAGCAGTTGTATTATCACCAAATTAAACTTACCGTCTGGTCTGAATTCAAATTCCAGGAACTCGTGACCAAACTTTCCCTTGTGTCCCACATAATATCTCAAATAAAAGTCACTTGTAGACATCTTTGCGCTCCAGAAAGGCCTCTTTCTGCTGAAGTCTGGCGAACAAAACTGAGCTAGCAAGAGCAGCCTGGAGCCTCGCCACCTGTGTACGCATGCGCAAAGGGTCACGAGTTGTGGAGGACTTTCATGTCCCGGAGTTTGTCTTTCAGGTGGTTCATACTGCGCGATGTTGCATGGATTTGCCTTTATATTCCTTTGTAAAACAGCGTTTATCATTTGTGTATAAATCAGTTAATGTTGTGCTCAAACTGCCTTAACAAATAAATGTTTAATAATAAATGAAATGTCTTGCTCCCTGTGAAACATTTAGTGTTGTTCGGAATTAATCTGCATTGCTCTATTTAATTTATTAATTCTAATTTATCTATATGGTTTTTACATTGATTAGATTTGTATGGTTCATCACCTCTTGTGGATTTTTTTTTTACATCTATTTACCATATTTGTCAAGTTCTTAAAATGTCTGTTAATCTTCTTCTCTATGTCAAATTTATTTTAAGTGTTATGTTATTTTTGATATAACAAAATAAAAAAGCGTTTAATTGTTTAGAACACAGAAATTGTTAGTTACATAAAAATAAAAAATAAATGTCTGTGTTTGTGTTGAACTTCAGACTGTATGTTAGATTTCTAAAAGTTTTGTGGGCAGCTAATTTTATTCTTTTTAGTTCTATGTTTATTTACTTGTCAGCTTTCTAGGTTTTAGTGACGTTTTTCCAATTCAGTCTTACTACTACTGTTGGTGTATACTTTTTTTTAAATTAAGCAATTACTATATAAGCCATACTATCGTATTGTTTAAATGTTTATGGTATGTTTAATGTCATCGTTTATACCAGACTGTAATTAACATGATTCACGGATGAATTTTATATATAAGATAAAGAAATTATCTAACTTGCAGTTATCTTATGGGCTATAATCCTTAAAATATAACCCTCACGAAATATATCAAGTCATTTTGACGCGTTAATAATATTTCAGTCATAATGTAGGGGCTGAAATCACTTTTTGACAAGTGGAAAACTGCATTATATGACTGTTTTGGCACTCGATGTACGAGCGCGAAGGCTGTGCCTGAAAGCAGCGCACAGGGTTAACATCCCGTTTACTTTAAGGACTCGTCGCATTTTACTGACGTCATCCCCACCACCGTCGCACCGAGAAGAAGTTCCGAGCGCCTCACACGTGTGGTTGTTGTAAAACTTTGAGCCATGGCAGGCTCGTTTTCTCAGGAGCTCGAGGATTTACTGAATCCTTTGCCTAAATTTGCGGATCCAGAGGATGATGGTGATGAAGCGACCAAAGCCAGAGTGATAGACAGATTCAACGAGGAAGAGGAGGAGGAGGAAGAGGAGGTCGGCTTCAGTGCGCTGAGGAAGAGCAACACAACCCTGCTGTCAGACACGGACAGGCGGTACGCGGGGAAGGCAGTGTCCCGTAAACAGCTGCTGATGGATGAGGAAGGATCTGAGGAGAGGAGGAGGAGGAGGAGGAGGAGGGTAGCGTGGAGGAAGAGGAGTCTATGGGGGATGAAGAGGCAGATGATGATGATGATGAAAATGATTTAGAGGAAGATGAGGAGGAGTTGCTGGAAGATGATTCAGATGGTGAACTTTCATCCAAGAAGAAGGGCTCTGACATGAGCTTTCCTCGGGGTGTGGACTTCCACAAACTCACAGAGGGCATGGACGACCTGGGAGTCAGTGAGGAAGATGATGATGATGATGAGGAGGAGGAATTTGAAGGCAGCGCTGATGATGATGATGATGAAGATGCAGGCTCTGATGATGAAGATGAGATGGATGACGAGGGAGCCGTTCGCACGTTTTCCCAGGATAAAGTGGACGAGGAGGTGGAGAAGGGGAAGGCTGTGAAGAACCAGCTCGCCCTCTGGGACCAGCTGCTCGAAGGCCGCATCAAAGTCCAGAAAGCCCTGATGACGGCCAACCAGCTGCCACAGCCGCCCACCTTCCCAGAGTTCAGGAGGAAGGGTGGAGCTGAGCTGACGGGGGCACTGAAGAACACCCACAAGGCTCTGAAGGCTCTGCAGAGGTCCCTGTTGGAGCTTCACGACCAGCTGCTGCACCAGAGCGCAGACACAAGGAGCATCGCTGTGGGGGAGAGCGAGGACGAGGAGATCAACAGCGATGAAGGAGAAGAAGAAGGGTCGGTGCTACATACTGGAGCTCCCAAACGAAAGCTGGAGATGGCCGAGTATCCGGACTTCATGGCCAAACGTTTTGCATCTTTCCAGCCTTATCGCGACGCCACGCTGCAAAAGTGGCACGACAAAACCCGGCTGACTCAGGGAAAGAGCAGTAAAGGGTTCGGGGCGTTCGACAGGAGCATTCTGACCCAGGTGGAGCAGGTGCTGATGGACAATGAGAGGCTGGTGAGGCGAACACAAACCCGCCGCTCAGAGTACAGAGTCCTGGGGAAGAAAGAGGCCTCAGCTGTCACCACAGAGACCGCAGAGGGAGCAGAGCAGCAGCTGAAGGCCAACACGCATCTGAAAGATCTGGATGAGGACATATTCGACGACGATGACTTCTACCACCAGCTGCTGAGGGAGCTCATCGAACGCAAGACCAACGCGGCCGACCCCAACGATCAGGTGGCCATGGGGCGGCAGTGGCTCGCCATCCAGAAGCTGCGCAGCAAGATCAAGAAGAAGGTGGACACCAAGGCTAGCAAGGGGCGTAAGGTCCGCTTCCAAGTCCACAGCAAGCTAGTCAACTTCATGGCACCTATTGATCACAGCTCGATGAACGACGAGGCGCGCAGCGAACTGTACCGAGGCCTGTTCGGTCAGAACGCCTCGGTCAGAGAGTAAAGACGGAGTTTATTATGATAAAGCTGCTTCTGCTCTACATCAGCAGAGACGTCTCACAATGGGTGGACAGTTCTGGCGTTCTGAATTAATTTAAATCAAATAGACTCGTGCAGTTAATACTTTTTATACCTCAGTGTGTCTCTGTCTAATGAACAGGTTGTGTTTCCATCAAAACTAAAAGCACAGAGAGTTAAAATACTTTCTTTTTTCTGTTTTGTATAATTCAAGTAAAATGATTGTTTACATCCAAATTTTGTAGCTTTTTCAAAAAAAAAATAGTAAACTGTCCTTGATTTTAGGGGTGATGCAGAGATCCCTTAATATTTACAACACGTGTATTTCATCCATTATATTTTAAATTGTCACCTAGTGCCACAATTTTGTGTTTTCCTGTTTCCTGATTTACTTAGACATTTGCACCATAAACTGATGCAGAAAAAGGAGAAAAAAAATCTGTGCATAAAAATCACAGAAATGCAGGAAATTTAGTCCTCAATGCTCCAAAAATAATCAAAGAAGAGGGACTAATGCACATATTCTAAATGATGAGCAGGTCGTATCCCGCGTGTCCTCCCTAAAATCTACACATGATCCGTTCTAATGTACATGCTGTGTCCCAACTCCATGCTAACTGTACACAGTCTAAATGTACACTGCTAATTAAACAAGTGGACAGAAAAATGTTTCCCAATAAACAGTTTCATGATGTGTTCTTGCAGCATTATCCAGCTGCTTTGTGCATTGCATTCTGGGAGATTGTGTGATTAGTGTGGATTTGAGACATGAAATTAGTTCCCACTAAGACATCATAAATTAATGTTCATATTTTACATCTTAGGTTAATGGTGAAATCATATTCTATTTTCAAAACAAATTTAAATATTTTTCAAACCTGCCACAAATAAAAACATTTGGCAGAACAGTCATTTTAAACAGCAGATACTTTGACTTATTTGTGGAGAAGGAAAAGCACAGTATCAAGGTTTTTCCTACACAGACTGCCACCCCCCAAAGACGTTTGAATTAGCACCTAAATAAGAATTAGGAATAAAAATAACAGTCAAATTTTTTAACCAGTTTATTTTTATTTTTGCATTAAGTCAGGTTTAACAGACACTTTGTTTTTGAAATTGTCAGAAATGAAAGGAAAATGCTGAGATTTTTGTCAAATACAGCGACACAGTGTAGGTACTATTTGGAAAAACTAACCTTACTCATTGTGCCTGAATATTGTTTACTTTTGCATTAATGAAGAGTTTTCCACCATAAATTAATGCATAAAAATTCACCAAAATGCAAGAAATTCTCCTGCTCATAGGTATTGATTTCATTTAGACAGAAGAGGGGAAATATTAAGCCGGGGTGTGGAGGTCCTCCTCCAGGAAATTATTACCATTAAATACTTCATTATGGTGAATTTGTGCTCTAATTTGTGACATTTCTGCATCAGTTTAAGGTGGAAATGTGTTTTATTTATGTAAAGAAAAACTACAATTTCAGGCACCGGGTGAAAATTCAAAATAGTACGGAATATTTAGACTCAGACTCCTTTATTGTCATTCGACCCT
The DNA here is from genome assembly GCA_900302755.1 of Chromis chromis. Taxonomy (NCBI): domain Eukaryota; kingdom Metazoa; phylum Chordata; class Actinopteri; family Pomacentridae; genus Chromis; species Chromis chromis. The sequence goes on from OMNN01097821.1 coordinate 74,085, forward strand.
TTACAGGATGAGCGAAATGCAGATTCTCAGGTTTTGGTGTAGCTTATAAAAAGATAAGATAAAAGATAGACTAAGTAATAAAAATAATAACAACCTTCAGCATGATAGATAAACATTACTAGAATGCTTAATGTCTATATTTATATATATACACACATAAACATATGTATATACAAATATACACACCTATGGATATATAGGATCCAATTACATTTTCTACAATGAATTCTGTGGCATAGTTCATATTCTGAAAGATCACACAGAAATATCCCATCTAAAGAAAAAGACTATCTGAGATACTATTGAGTCTATTAGTAAATGTATAGTTTTTCTTTAAAATAAAAGTCTTCTGCTTATCTCCATTTTTTATTAGTGTGAAGGGGCAAATGCACATGTAAATATTGATGGGAATCGTACGTGGATCGATCACAGTGAAAAGTCTCGCTCTGAGCTGCAGGAGAAACCCTGTGATGGCTTCATTCCAATTTGGCGTTTCCCAATGTGACATGTCAAAATGTCTACAGTGGAATAAGGCCAATAAAATACCCACCATCTGTAAACTCCCCCACCCCCTTCTCTCAACATGACATGACCCGAGTGTCCTCAGAGGCCCTGACCGTCTCCATCGTGTCTGTAACTGACCAGTGAAAACTGGGTCACTCGAACACAGCACTTTGCTCTCAACATGTACATTGAAAAGTGAAACACAAGATTAACTAAGACAGAGTGATGAATATGCTTTTTAAAGTGACAAAAAGCAAACAAAGAGTACCTGAGAACTTTATTATAAGAAATGTGTATACAGGCAGAAAAAACTTACAGAACACTTTTACATGTTGGACTAAATGTCATTTTACAGCTCAGTGCATCTTCTTTTAAATGAAAATGTACACACACGTGCATCTGAGAGTTTCAAGTTGAAGGCAACCAAAACAAAAATAACACTTTGTGGTAATTTCCATAACAACATAATTAATTGTTCTTAAATGAGTGACAGCATCACATTTAAATAAAACTCCACAACTGGTCCACAAAGATGACAAGAAAAAAAAAGGTCTTTGGCGATGATGTCGTACATCAGATGATCTGAGGTGGAATTCGGTTGTTTTATTTTACTAATTACTCATTTCTATTTACACAAGACAAAGCAAATACAGCTTGGGGGCAACAGGACACACACATCAGAAATCTCACATTATTCCAAGGTGTATTTGTAGAAGTGAAAATATGTTAGTTTCTTAAATATATAGAGCTTGAAGAAAAGTTGCATTGATAAAGAGAATCAGGCCCTGCCATTAAAGAGCATGTTGCTACACTGCATTTATTGTGTGGTTAAAGGCTGAGAAGTGTCCAGGAATCGGTCTGTAGACACCGATTCTTTAAGTTCCTCCACCTCTGTGCTGTGGTAAAGGCAAGCAGCAGGTTTAAATGAAATTAAAAGTGAGCCTCGTTGTGTTCCTCCCCCTTTAATCTCATACAAGCTGAAGAGAAAAACAGAACTGAATACATCTGCTTTAAACCTGCTCCACAAAGCCTCTCTTCTTCATTATTGATTTCCTCAGTCCAAGCAGAATCAAACCAAAAGGAGGCCTTCTGATTTCCTGGCAGTTGCTCCTGCCTCACCGCGATGAAGAGCACATTCAGGCGAACCTTCCTTCCCGTCTGTGGAGGAGCGATGTGCTTTAGTGTGGCCGACTGCTCGACTCCATGTTTGGCTGCTTTTTCACTAAACCGCCAAAACACTCATTGAGCCGTTTGGTCAGACCACCGTTCAGAATGTCCTGGATGTGCTGGACGATCAGGTTTATAGCAACTGCAATGAGAGACAAAGACACTGTGTGCTCAGGTTTCATCCCAGTTTGTGGCACTTACAGTCATGAACAAAAGTTTACATACACTTGTAAAGACCCTGCATAACATGGCAGTCTTGAGTCTCCAATGACTCCTATATCTCTTAATTTTCTATGATGAAATCACTGAAACAAATGCATCTTTTAAAAAAAAAATAAAACAATCACGTGTTTTGGTTCTTTCATATATTTATTATAGGTCATCTGGAAATATGACAAAATCTGCTGGGTCAAAAATATACATACAGCTACTTGAATTATCATTTTTTTCTAATTTACTTAGTGGCGTGGCCTCTTACCTTCTTGTGAGTGATTAAGTGACTACAGCTGCTGACTCCTCTGAGCCTATTTAAATAGCCCCATCAGGAAAGTCACTTGGAGCCATTTCAAAGATCATAAGTGAGTTATGTCACTGCCACAATCAGAAAGAAAACACAAACTATCACCGGCTGCTAAGAGACAATTTGTCAGGAAGTTTAAGACTTACCCAGAACTCACTAAAAAGCAGGTTTGCAATGAATTAGAAGCTGCTGGAACATATTTGTCAGTGTCCACAGTGTTTTACATCAACATAAGCTAAGAGGCTGCAATGTAGAAGGAAGCTCTTTCTCCAGAAATGGCACCTTAAGGCTTGAGTTAAGTTTGCTGATCACATTAACAAACAAAAGGCCTTCTGGGAGAAAGTTCTGTGGTCACAACACAACAAAAACTGAGCTATTTGGCCACAATTACCAGAATATGTCTGGAGGAGAGAAGGTCAGGCCCTTTACCTGATGATCACCATACCTACTGTCAAGCATGGTTGTGGTAGTATTATGCTCTAGGGGCTGTACTGCTGCCAGTGGAACTAGTGCTTTACACAAAGTAAACCTAGACATTCTTCAGGGAAACTTAAAATCATCAGCCAGAAGGTTGGATCTTGGAGACAGTTGGGTATTCCAACAAGACAGCGACCCCAAACACACATCAAAAGTGGTAAAGAAATGTCTGAATCAGGCTAGAACTAAGGTTGTAGACTGGTCTCCCATAAGTCGTGACTTAAACCCCATCAAGAACCTGTGGACTGTGATGAAGAAACAAGTCTGTGTCAGAAAGCCAAAAAGTTTAGTTGAACTTCTGTCAAGAGGAGTGGTCAAAGATACAACCAGAAGCTTGCAGAAGCTTGTAGACGTCTACCAAAAGCATCTAACTGAGGTGAAAATGGCCAAAGGACATTTAACCAAATATTAGTATTCTTGTGTGTATATTTTTAACCCAGCAGATTTTAACATATATCCAGAAGACCTATAATAAATCTATGAAATAACCAAAATGCATGAATGATTCTTCAGGGACAAAGACACATGGTTTCAATGATTCCATCATAGAAAAATAAGAGTTACAGGAGTTATTGAAAACTCAAGACTGCCATGATACGTAAATGGTCTTTACAAGTATATGTAAACTTTTGTTCACGATTGTATGTATTACTGTACTCTGCCACACAGCCCTTCCGCAATGTTCTGTGTGGAAGTTACGTTGAAGGAATGTGTGGGGGGCATTGTTGCTGCAGGTTTAGTCACAGAGCTGAATGGACGTCTGTGGTGAAGCACACTTATGGCAAACCACTGTTACATTAAATAGCCATGTTTGACTATTCTGGAATTAAAATGACAAGTTTTAACAACGTAATTTCGACTAGTTAGCTGTGACTAGTCAGAATTTTTATTTTGATATCTGTAACATTTTGACTAGTCAAAACCTACCACTGATCGGAAGACAATTTAAAATCCTCGAAGGCCACCTGTAAGGACAAAAATAGCCCATCCACTGTATTATCTTTCACCTTGGTATTGATTTTCCAGAAAACCTGATGCTTAGATTTGTGACTTAAATGTAATGGAGGCACAAACTGGGGCCAACAGCTCAGGGTCAGGTTCCCTCCAGAAGATATTTAGTTTGCACGTTGTTTTGGACGCCTTTTCTCAAATCAGACAAAGCTGTTTTGTCCTGGCCTTGCTTCCTTAGTTTTGAGAACACAATTGCCAGCATGGAGGTAACCATTAAACACAGCTGTGTCCTTCGTGATAACACTGCCGAGTCTCCAACACTGACTTTCACTGGCTTTAACATTGTTTGGTATGTAGTGTTTATGATGCACCCGTTTACTCACCAATGTTATCGACTCCTCTCGGTATTATCACATCAGCATATTTCTTCGTCTAAATAGTATCAAAACAAAAAAGGAGGAAAAAGGTTTCATCCTGAATTCAGGGACACAACCATGAAATCTTGAGAATAGAATATACACTCACTGGCAGACAGAACTCCTCAAACGCAGGCTTCACAAAGGTGATGTACTGTGCTAGAACACTTTCCAAGTCCCGACCACGTTCACTGATGTCCCGTAGCACTGAAGGGGAAAAAGTACATCATTTTTATACTTACCTTTTCAACAAAATAAACAACATGTAATGTGTTAATTAATGAGTTGAAATGTTGGTGGGTGACGTTGCCTTTGTATAGAGCAATTCTGGCTGGTTCTCCCTGCTTCCAATTTGGGGGCTAAGCTATGCTAAGCACCTGCTAGCAGTAGCTGCATATTTACTTCACAGACATGCGTGGTGTTAATCTTCTCAACCAAATCTCAGCAAGAAAGTTGAGGTGGAAGAAATACTCGTTCTTGTACTCAAGTAAAAGTATCAATACCACAGGAAAAGTCAATCATTTAAATGTTAACTAAGTGGGGCACCCCGATAGACTAGCGGTTATGTTGCATGACCCATGTGCAGAGGTGTAGTGGCTGTGCCGGGTTCGAGTCCGACCTTGGCCATTTACCGGATGTCCTTCCCCACTCTCTCCTGTTTGTAACTCTATCCACTATCCTGTCCTCTCTAATAAAGGCATGAAAATGCCAAAAATAAATCTTAAAAAAAAAAAGTAACTAAGTAAAAGTTCTCGTTATGCAGAATGTCATATTTCAGAATAATATATGTTATATC
>OMNN01097822.1:0-32879 GCA_900302755.1 Chromis chromis
AAAAGAGCAAAGTATGTTGCTAGAGGAGACATTTATTGACAGCCGTGTGTGTGTTATGTTTGTGTGCTGTGTGTGTGTGTGTGTGTGTGTGGCACTGATTCAAGTCAGGGCCCTTTGTTGCATGATTATCCCTCTATCTCCTCATATTGTGTCCTCATCTCCGCTGTCATATGTACAATCAATGCAAAAAAATAAATAAATCTTAAAACATGTTCCAAAGTTAAATTACCTCTAAAAACTCATGTTGCGTCATGACTTTTTTATCTCCCCAAAATGACAGCATGTACTGTAGTCATGTTTCATTTTGGAGTCATCGTGACATTCTGGGAAACGCAATTTCTCACCAAAAAGTAAGAAGACTGAAATCACTCTTGTGTCTGCTCCAGCCAGTAAGCAGACATTTTAGATTAGTTTCCAGGAAAGAAATCCTGTCATTTTAATTTTGGTGTTAGCACAAATCACACAAACTAGATGTAACGTGTTCATTCATGAGCTGTGGAGGTTCTGGCATCTCTGAATCTATGTCCTATAAGAAAGCAGCAGGTGATTAACTGGGGTGAATTAAGACAGGAAAAGGGGAAAAGCTGGCCTGGCTCTGTCCAGAATTTAAATAAAAACACATATGACCACCTGTAGAGCTCAATAATTATGTTTCTAGTCAATCATCGTCACAAAGGTAAAAATCAAGTCTGGCTGAACTTGTGAGACTTCCTGGTGACTCAACTGGTTGCCTGGCAACCTCATGGTGACGACAAGACCCCACTAAGAAGAGCAGCATCGATCTTCTCGCCAAACCCTCAGAAGGAATGCAGAAGCAGCGTGTCCATAGTGTGTGTGTATGTGCTCAAAAACATCCTTACATTCATGTTCTTTTAACACAGCAGGTTTTTTAAAACACCAACTTTGCCTCATCTGTCTCGGCTGATTCACGGATCTTCGGCACCTCACAGGATCTCACACTTCAGAGGTGTAAAACTCGGCTGATTGAGACACTGAACGCTGTGTCCGTTTTCCACACTGGACACTGATTGAAGCCATAGAGTCGCTCTTCAGATTGAAGCATCATTCTTTCAGCGCTGTATTTGATCCAGTGACGCACCGCTGACCCCCCTCTGACCGAATAACTGGTCTCCAGCTGGTCATTTCTAAGTCTCAGTATGTGCCAGTCAGGGCTAATGAGACAACAGCAGCTAAAAGTAGCACAGAACAGCAGCTGATCCATGCTGAGAGCAGCACCTCCCTGACAGAGGAGCTGTCAGAGTCAAAGGGCTTTTCTCATTTTGCACAGGCTATATATTTTAAATTTGCCCTCTTTTTTTTGAATTTTTGCATATTGCAAAGATGAGCTATGTTTGTCAAAGGCATCTGTTGCAGGAATCATGTTCACAGAGTTACAGTTTCTGCATAACTTTGCTTTCATCAGAGAAATATGACTAGAAAGATGAAAACATTTGATATTCTCTGCCAGTCCTCATTCTTGAAGTTCAAATAACATCAGCAAAGATCACCAAAGTACATAGAATAATTTTGGCATTATTCTACAGTTTTCTTACCATCAACAGTGGTTTAGTCTGACTCTCAGTATTTTATGAATTTAGCTCTTTGACAGTGTTTCTGGGTCTCAAGCCATCAAACTGTGAATGCCGGTAACCCCCATAACCACTTTAGTTTAAGTTGAAACACTCATATTACACATACAAAAACACATAACACATAATTTAATATTTCAAACAACACACTCATTATTTATTTAGCCTTTGTTGAAGTACTTAAGTTCTAATCTTTTCTTTTCTTTGTCTTACCAGTGTTGGGGTATCCAAGCACAAAATGGCGTCAGAGGAACAGTAGGCTACCGGAGCTACCAATCAGACCACACCAAGTGCCTGCCATTTCAAGGCATATATTATATTTTAGGTTTGTTTATTATGATTCTTTCGATTAAGTCGACCAATTGTGCTGTTTTGTGCTTTTTGTCGTTAGTTTAGGTGTCTGTGTTTTATGATCCCCCTACTGTGTGTAACTGGTCTGATCAGCCAGTATATATTTCCCCATTTGTGCAGTGTTTGCTTGATCAGTGCAGTTGGTTGTTTTGTTGCTTATAGCCCTAGTTAAATTCTATTCTTTTGACCTCTTTTATAGGCCTGAATTTAGTATTAGTTTTTGTAACTTTGTCAATTTTTGGGTGAAATAAAAACCCTGTTTTGGAATTCACCTCACGCTTTCAGCTCGGTCCCTCACAAGAAGGCTTTAAAATAAAAAGTCTTACAAAATACATATATACATGTCATCAAACAGCATGGCTCTGTAGTTTCTTGTAAAAAAAAAAGAAAAAAAAAAGTACTCAAGCAGGACTAAACAGTGTAATGGGTGGGGACTATTTTCAGTGGTGGATTAATACACATTTGAAGAGCTAGTGAGTAATATAGCTTCAGCACGAAACCAGAAGAAAACAATGTTGATGATAATGTAGAAACATGACCCTCATTGCAACTGTGTAGCTCTTTTCTGTGTTTTTATTTCATTTTTTAGGTAAATTGCACTGAGGAATATACAAAAAAAATAAAAAATTGGCTACAGAAACAATATTATTAGCATCAATTTTTAATCAGGGATTTGTTGTCAGTGACAAAACTACAAAATATAACTAGTGTTCTTCTTCATGTTCCACAAAAATCTTGAAAGACACAGGGCCACCCACTGAAAAGTGATTATCTAAGACAATGTTTGTCCACCATTTGCCAGTTGGATAAATGTGGTATAAACATCACAGACTCAAATGTTGGTGATATCACTGGAAGATATTTTCTGGCTTAGTGACAGTTACTGTAGAGAGAGGAACATTTGGATTACCATAAATAAAGAATACTGGGTCACAACCTGTCATACGACTCTTGTATTTTGACTTAAAAGTGATCACTGGGTGCACACTTCATTAAAAATGTAATTTATGTATCATTAGTCTTTCATTCACACAGGCGGCCCGAAGTGGGATGTTTTATTTATACTCTGGGTTGGTACAGCCAAACAATATGATTTATTGACGACGGGCTCCAAACATGCTGTTAATCCCCATAAAACATGGCTAGCTGGGCTTTATTGGTTGCCATGACAGTTCTTGTGGTAATAAGTGAGCTAGTTAGCTGTCCCGCTGTTTCTCCTCTACATTGGAATCTTATATATCTATACTATTTCTACTGTAAGATATTTAACATAAGCTTAAGGAAATTCCCTTCTGAGCACTAATAGTCGGATGCAACTTGGATGCATCACCCATAGCCAGAGGTTTTAAAGTGAATTGTGCAAATGATGCCAATATACTGTATGCTGTTTCCACATATTCAGGGATTGAGTAGTAATATGTGCACCTGCTTGAATTATTTATTTTGCACCAGTTATTTCAACATATCAGTAGTGTGCCTGGTGGTAAACCATAAATATGAATCATCTCAAGTTTTACAATGGTTAATTTGTATTGTAAGACATTTATGGTTGGGCTAAACTGTGCAACTCCTGGCCTCATTTTGTGGTTTCCAGTTGTGGTTAGTTGATTGGTTGTAAACCACAGCAAAAGCACAATAAAATCTGAACTTATGAATGTATGTTTGTGAGGCCATGATGTTTTTATTTACCAGGTATGCACCAGCAGGTTAACCAGGCTCTAGAGACATTAATGATTGCTCACGGCGCAGCAGTTTGTTGATCATATTCGGGTAAATTGGTTGAAATGGGAGAGGTAAAGACATCAAACGGTAAAAAGAAACCTCATCAGCTTAAAAATCACCAGCCATATCAGCTTCCTAGCAAAAAATGATAGTAATTTAGTGAAGCAGATTCTTGCAAATGTACATTTAATGTAGTTCATTTCCCAGTGAGGCCATTTCGAGGAAACTCTTGTTTACTTTCAATCATATCTTAGAACACTGACGGACTGATGGGATATTTTTTGTTTTGACCAAAATTTTAAGGAGACATCCCAGTCACATGTCAATTGTGGCACATAAATCTGCCCTCTGATTCAGCCACTCTGAATATAGTTTATCACAGCTATATGTATAGTACTTAGAGCATATTGGCTTCTGTGAGTTTCCTTTTTCTACAGAAACCTCATCATTAATGAATGACTGCCACATAGGCCATGATACTGGGGTACCATCTGGGACTCACAAACTGTCTCTTATCAATTTCTTATCAAAACGTGACTCAGAGCTGTGGGGCAAAGAGATGAGGAAGAAAGAAAAGAAAGGATAACAGTTGCTTCCACTCCACCCCCATCTTTTCCTGTGTGTGCTTGTCTGAATTATATAAATACAGATTATTTCTTTATTTACTTGAGTCACCAAATCTGGTTGTATTGATAGAGGTTGAGTTGACACAGCCCTCAAGTTGCATTCAAGCTGTGTTGTTTCAAAGTTAGCTGATGAACACCATGTATCATCCACGAGGAGCTGGCAGACTAAAACAAGGCCACGAGGATGACTTGCTCCAATTAACAGTGTAAAATGATGGATATGAACACGTTGCCAGATATCTGGGTGCTCCACTGTCCTCATACAGATTCCATCAACCTTGTCTGTAACCCTTTCTCATTACACTGTTCATGTTCCATCACTTTTTCCATCATTTATCACTCTAGTTGCACGTTTCTGAGACATTTGGGGAAATACACTAATTTGCATTCTTGCCGAAAGTTCTGTTAGAAAGTCTATACCACTTGTATGTCCGTCTGTTTAATAGAAAGCTATAACCAGCAGATTAGCATAGAGGCTGGAAACAGAATAAACACAGCTAAAAACTAGTCTTGAACTTCACCTCTATTTTGCACATACATTGCACATACAAGATACACCGATCAGCCATAACATTAAAACTCCTCCATTAGCTATACCTGCTTTATCATGTAAGGGGTTGCAGGGGGCTGGAGCCTATCCTAGCTGACATTGAGCAAGAAGCAATGTACATCCTGGTCAGATTGCCAGTCCATCACAGGGCCTAAGGCCAATTTAGAATCACCAATAAACCAAACAGGTTTGGACCTAGGACTGTTGAAGGAAGACAGAGCACCTGGTAAACCTTATTGGTGCCCTAATATTTAAACCACCTGCCTAATATTGTTTTAGGTCTCCGTTGTGTGACGAAAACCACTCTGACCCATTGAGACCTGGACTCCACAGACCTCTGAAAGTGTCCTTGGGTATCAGGCACCAAGACGTTATCAGCAAATCCTTTAAGTCCAAAATCAAGTCCATTGATTGGACTTGTTTTTCTATCTCAATCAGATTGAGATTTGAGGAATCTGAAGGAAAAGTCAACTCTTTGCCAAGCTCCTTAAACCATTCCAGAACAATTTTTACAGTGTGGCAAGATACACTGCCAAAACAGGCCATTTAGGAATACTGTTGCCATGAGGGGATGTATGTGGTCTCCAATAATGCTTAAGAAGGTGGCATGTGTCAAACTGACAACCACAAGTACGCCAGAAACCAAGGTTTCCCAGAGCATCACACTGCCTCTGCCAGCTTGTTTTCTTCCCATAGTGCATCCTGCTGCCATCTCTTTCCCAGGTAAACACCACACATGTACTCCATCCATCCACCCAATGTAAAAGAAAACATGATTCATCAGACCGGGCCACCTTCTTCCATCGCATCATGGTCCAGTTGTGATGTTCATGTGAGTTTTATAAGCGCTTTCATTGGTGGACAGGGGTCAGCATTGACTCTGACCGGTCTGTGACTCTGCAGCCACATATGCAGCAGGCAGCAATGAACTATGTGTTCTGACAGGTTTGTTGTTGTTTTTTTTAATCACAGCCTGCATTCAGGTTTTCAGCAATTTTTGTTAGAGCAACTCTCCTTTGGGATCAGACCACATGGGTCAGCCTTCACTCCCCAAGTACATTAGTGAGCCTTTGGGTGCTAATGACCCTGTCGCCAGTTCACCAGTTGTCCTTCTTGGAACACTTATAATAGGTACTAACTCCTTTATTCTGGGAACACCCCACAAGACTGCCATTTTAGAAAATCCTCAGACCCAGGCATCATAATTTGACTCTTGTCAAATGCACTCAGATCTTTATGCTTCCAACACATCAACTTCAAGAACTGCCTGTTCACATGCTGCCTAATACATCCCACCCTTTGACAGGTGCCATTGTAACAAGATAATCAATGTTATTAACTTGACTTCTCCGAGGTTTTAATGTTGTGGCTGATCGGTGTATGGCATGTTAATGAGCAATTGGGCTGATCCAGGTAGAGTTGTTTCTGTCTATTATGTTAAACTAGCTAGATGGTGGCTCTATCTTCACAATCAGCATACAGACACGAAACTAATAGAAAGTCTTCCATCTAATCCTTGGCAAAAAAAAACTGTTTTTCTTAACTGTCATACCACTGTGGAAAGAGATTCACAAGGTATCAAATCAAAGGCAGATTAAGGACCATTAAAGAGTTAAATGCATATCTGACAGATTTACATATTTTTTTCTCTGTTGTTCTGGGAAGACATCAAGCTTCACAGCACAGAAAAAGCAGCAACAGGTTCACCACAGTGCGACAACGAGAGGCAGGGCAACACCACACTTAAGTGCTATCAGCAGTGCCACTTATAGATGCAATTTACTTTGCATCACAAAGCAATCATGTTTCGAGGGCAAACCCACTAATAAGATAGAAACACTACAAAGGCCCCAAAATAGAAACAATGGAGTGAATTCAATGGAGCTGCAGCCGCTCTTGTGGAGCCGTTGCTGTTGTGACTCATAAGTGTTAGTTTTGTCTTGATGACGCGGGCGGATGCGTGGGTGACACTCGGGGATGGTGGGCGGGTGGGAGCAGCAGATGCAGTGCTTGTGTTCCCCCAGACCCTTGTCGTCCACCCAGTCCCCTGCTTCATTCGGCCGGTTGTTGCTACGATACAACATGGAAGATGACACTCAAACTGAACACGCAGACAAACGCATCAAAAGCTGTTACGTTTTAACACATTCTGGGAGTTTTTTTTTCCAGTTTCAGACACAATTGACACGTCTTTTCCCACATCAAGTCGTAGTGAAGTCAAACCACGATTGCTTTGGTGTTAGCACTCAACATATTGTCACCATGGTTAATTTAAATCACGCATTAACTCTGTCTGACGTGTTTATTGCGGGGTATTTTTTTTTTTAAGTCAAATGAAAAGCATGATGATACTTCAAACACTGGATGCTCCTACAGGTTGTTTTCTCTCTTTTGCGGATAATGAGGAGGACAGATTTTGGGAGCTGTTTTGATCATCATGAAGCTCAGTGCACTCTGCCTCTGGTATTTCCTTTGGTACTTCCAAAGTTGAAGGCCATTAAATCCAGGAAAACTGTAATTTAAAAGCAGAAAAAGGTACAGCTTGTAAATACACTTGTACCCAGATAGAAATAAAATGTGAATTCAGTTTTGAGCTATGATCAGAGAGTCTATTGTGTGGCTGAGGTTGAAAAATCTACTTCATACAAGTCTTCTTTTTGGACTTTAATTGCTAATATCGAAGAAGCTCTTACAGTTTAATTACGTCAACATTGTTTTAATGTATCAAAATTGACTAAAGTTAAATTTCAGGCTCTCTTTTAGTCAACATCTGAATCAGTATCTGCTTATTGTGTGTTGAATTTCAACACTAAACCCACGAACTGCTTTCAGTAACAAAGCAATTTCCCTCTGTGCTTTTATTTTGGATTTGGTATTCTAATGCAGCATTTTAAGGTGTTGAAATGAAGCCATTTCCTGTCGCTAGCTGAAAGGTGCAATGTGCCAGTAAATAATACCTACTGTGACACATTCTGTGTTACACCTGAGTTATGAGAGTGAAGGCTGCTGGACTGATCTGTCTTCTGCTTCTGCTGCATTTCAGCTGTAGCCCAGACATCCCCTCCCTGCTGCAGCAGCAGTGTGTGGTACATTTGTCAGGCACATTAATCAAAACCAAAAACTCCAGCAATGTTTCTGCCCAAAGTAAAACTTCATCCAATTCTCTCGCCACAAAGGGACCCGAAAAGCAATTCTGCTGATCATATTGTTCTTGAAAGTAACAAATGCCTCTGGGCAGCATGAGAAAGCATCTCCGAGGACACTGGAGGGATGTTTCTGTTTCCAGTGACAGACCTCCTTATGAAGAGCTTCCAGCAACGTAAGGAGACATTGATAAAAAAGCTCTGAGGCTAGGGGAGGTGAAGGCGCCATGCTGACCAGTCAGGATGACAGATACTCTACCTGTTTGTGTGTTTGCTGCTTCACTGCCACTTATTGCAGTGCAGAAACTTGGCATGAGCTTTGGAGTTCAAGTTTTGTGCTTCAATTCAAGTCACTACAAAACCCTCACCAAATTTAATAAACATTGAAGAATAATAGTACATTTACTGAAATAATTTATGTTTTTTAGTCATGGTAGTGACTAAGATGGTCTGATGGTTTTCCACTGAAATATATTTTTTACCAAAAATAATGAGTACTGTCTAGTTATAATATTACTGTGACTCATTTGTAATTTCTGCTTTGCCGTCAGACTCATTCAAAGTCAAGGCAACCTTATTAATATAGCACATTTAAAACAACACGAATTGACCCATTGTATTTTCCATTTGAAATAAAACACAAACATTACTAATTTGCATGACTAAAAGAAGTAATAAGTCTGAATAATCATCTCATAAATATAAAGATCAAGACCTTACAGTATTATAAAGAGAAACCAAATGATTTCCTTTGTGCAAGCACTTGACAACAGTAAGAAAAAAAGTAGATTTCCTGTTAGAAATATAAGTTGTTGTTCTTACTACTGGAGTGCCCGCTGTTAAAATGTGACTTAATCATATGACATTATACATTTGCCTTTTGATGACATTGTAACAGGTGCAACCAAAGGACAGACTGAGGACGCCCAAAAGTTTACAAAAAGTTCATCCGATCTGCTTCAAACCTGACACTGCACTTCCTCAGGTCCTAAGCAATACACCCACCAAGTTTAAAGCAGAACGGATGTACAGTTCTTGAGACATGTGAAGAACAGACACACACACATACAGAGATTTCTTGATTTTATGAGGTAATTAACCCATTTTAAAGGCTAGCTTATAAGTGAAGACAGTAAAAGCTAAAGTTGGTTTGATTTTCTCAAGTCTAAACTTGTCAGATTCGCCATTTTCTACAGCCTCAGGAAACTTCCAGCGACGGCTCACTCAAAAGTGCATTAGCCTGCTTTGAAATTCTTCTAACGAGTGTTGTAGTAATGAAAATGTGTCAATGTCACTTTAAACTAAAGCCCTGTATTTATAGGTTTAACAGAGCCTCATTTTGACACTGAACCCTATTAATTGAGCTCTCCACAGACATCTCCCTGTATCTAAAATAGGTAGGAAGTCCATCGTGGAGGTGAAGAGGGACAAAGTAGGCCAAGGACTCTCACAGAAAATAGACTGTGACTCACTGAGGGGCCACATCATCCTGGGAAAGAGCAGGAAGATGGGCGAGAATGTGGGTTAACAATAATTCTGGAAATTACAGGCGTATCAGTACAGACAGTTCAGGAAGTAATCAAGTTGAGAGGTGCTGCATGTTGTGACTGTCTGTCAGGTTTCATTCAGCTAAAAAATGGTGTGAATTGATGTTCTGGGCACATAAACCTGATTTTTCAACATCTACATGAAGGCTAGTGCTAAAATGGATCAGTGTAGGAATGGTACTGAGTATTTTCACCTTATGCAAGTTATGCCTTTCTACTATACTTCAGATAAAGCTATGGCACTTTTTTCACTATATTCATCTGACAACTGTTATTTACTTTCAAAGTAAGATTTTTTTCATATAAAAATTACCTCTTTATACAGCAATACTGTATAAATTACTGTAAATGATCACCTTCTTGACGTCATTAAAATCCTACTTACACATGAATACATCAATTGTATATGTACATTTGGGTAGTTCCACTTATAATGCATTATATTTTGTAAAGATATATTTTTGTGTGTAAAATCATAAACTAAATAGTTATTCGAGTTGTCAAATGTACTTAGTTACTTCCACCACTGCTAATTATCCAGACTGATAGTAGATGATCCCATTTAACCAAACCCATTACACTATATTGAAAAAATAAATTAACAAATCACTACTTGTGTTCCCCTGCACTGCCCCCTTGTGGTGACATTTGTAACTGCACAGTAATTACATGCAATAAAGTAGTCATAGTTTCAAAACATCAGCACATTCTTTATTTACAAGTCCTTACATGACAAAAAAATAAAGATACAGATGGTGGTGATGGCGGGCTCAACGCTACACAGACGTATAATGGTGATGTACACTCAAACTAGAGTAGAAATTCAAAACAAAGGTATTATTTCCCCCTCCACTTATTATCAGGATGCAGTTGGTAGTGTATGCTGTGTAAGATTCACCATCAAGTACAGAGAAACAGTCACTTGCATGTAGTATTTGCCTCAGCTAAACCACTTCTTCACTTTCACTAATTAGGAAAAAATAATCATGAGCATTACAGGTTGTGTGCCCGTTCCAGCAATACAAAACATACTTTTAACTCCACTGCATACAACTACACACAGATAGGCGCATTCTTGTTCAATTCAGCGTAGCAGTAACTTTTCACACAGCAAAACTACACTTAAGGATTCCCACTCATGTAAGCATAAACATGACAACATAGTAAGGAGTGACATGGGTGGAAGCAAACGTATTTTTGTCATTTTTAAAAACAAAAATCAGGAATATCACACACACATAGCTGGTTACCAAAGTGCCAATGTTTGGGAATCTTAATGAAGTTGAGAATGGAGGGCACATTCAGGACAAACAGAGGGCAGGCAATGAAGGGTGGGCTGAGTAAAACAAACCCATGGCACTTTGAACTAATATGGGGATAAAATTAGGCATTGGAACAGGCAATATATCTGTGGTAAGGCGTTAACAAGAATATTTATCATTATAATCCTGACTGACACAAACATTGTATGGTTTTGTCAAAGCTCTGCATACAGAAGGATGTTAAAGTTCTCTTACACATATCTCAGTTGTCTCTGCCCACAGTAAAAATCACCTCTTCAATATTGTGTTAACATTAAACAGGTGGCTTCCTCTACCAGGTTGCATATTGTACACAGGGAAACTTGTTTCTACCAGGGCCTGTACAGACTTGTATCTGCTGTTACCTTCACTGGAAATACAGCTCCTGACAGGTGCAGATTTCACTCTCACATCTTTCGATTTACACACCACACACCTCACTCTCAATATTACTGATGTATTCTCACTCCTTTAAGATTGGGTGTTAAAATCAGTGTCCTGTGACTATCAATCTATATGTTAATCACAAACAAAAAGGACAGGCATAGGAGGTGCAGTGGAGCAGGCGACGTACAGTACATGGCGCTGTGCACATTTGCAAACTCGGTACTGAAATGCAAACATCAGCAGCAAAAATCTGAAGTTATTTATCCCATACGCACGGTGATGAGCTACAGTACATCTCTGCATGTACACAAAAGTTGTTTCATCTGTCATAAAATATGTTCAAGTACGTTAGAAGACTTCTTTACAGAACCGAACAAAAATAACAACAAAAAGGGTTTATTTGCATCTCTTCTGTGGAACATTCATAAGTAAAAATAACAAACTCAGGAAGGGCTTTTCCCATAACGAAATGAATAAAATGCTTCTTAAAGGGACATTCCTGGATTTAAGTCCAAAGCTTAGGATAGCGGTTTGGATCTCAGCCTCTTGGAAGCCTTCCTATAAAACAACATCCCAGATTTATGTGGACCAAGTGACCGGCTGTCATTGGAATCAAGTCTGTTGAGTCCTTATTGAAATAAATCTAAACATAGAAGCAATATTAGGGAGAAATACACTGAATATAAAATGTGATGCAGTGCTTAAACTGATTATTGTTACCCAGAGTTGGCTGTTCCCTCTCACACTGCACCAGCACTGTGAAGTTCACATTGACATAAAGTGTTTTTTTTTTGTTTTGACTCTGGCAGACAGCTATTGCCTTGGGTCTGAGGAGCAAGGTTGTGGATCCATGGGTACATATTCCACAGGC
This sequence comes from Chromis chromis, assembly GCA_900302755.1. Classification (NCBI taxonomy): domain Eukaryota; kingdom Metazoa; phylum Chordata; class Actinopteri; family Pomacentridae; genus Chromis; species Chromis chromis. The sequence goes on from OMNN01097822.1 coordinate 12,088, forward strand.
AAAGGCCTAAAAATAATGAAGAGAAACAACAAAAACTAAGCAAAAATATTTTTGCCACTAAAACATTAACCTCCCACATGCCATTAAAGGTTAAATATACAAAAAGGCTATAGGAAAAGCCTTCTGACAAGCACTACAAAAACTCTTCAACTCTCCTGACTTACATGGAGCAGCAGGATCGGGTATTGGTGGTTAACACGTGATCGGGCTACTTCCTTTTCACAGTGGCAGTATCTTCTTCCTTTAGGACAAACTTTTTCCTTAGAGCTTCTGAAATCAGTGAGGCTGAATCCTCCTCTCTGAGGGACGTACAGCCTCTATTGTACCTGAAACAACACCAAAAACATACAAGATGTCACTACAAATATCAAACAAATAGTAAATGCTGAGGAATTTTGTTCACCAATATCTCTTGCCTGTCTTTGCTCATCTTCATACGGTTCATGTCCTTCAGGATGTCCATGACATCAGCGAAACTGGTGGACTTTGATAGTGAAACTGTATCCTCCTCTGCCTCCCGGAAGTCCATGCTGGGCCTGTCCAGGTCAAAGGTTGCTGATGCTGTCATGGAAACAGGCGGGAGAGGGTCGGGGACCAGCTCTGACACCACAGAGACTACGTCTTTCTCATCTTCCTCTTCCTCCTCTTCTTCTTCCTCCTCCTCCTCCTCCTCTGTCACATCACTGATGACGAAGGAAGCAGCAGCTGTGGCGGCTGGCTGGTAGGGCGCCGTCTCGAAAGGAGCCATGGAAAAGCTCATGCTTGTGTCGTCGGGGGAGAGCAGATCAGGGGTCAGAGGGTTGGAGCCTGAAAGAAAAAATAAGAGTAGAGAGTAGACAAATTAGTTGATCTGTTGCACACAGACTGGACCACTGAACATCTTAAAAGACCAAATACCAATTCTGTTTTTAATGGTTGTATCAAGGGACGTTCTCAACAACTAATTTCCTTTTAGTTGAAGGGAAATTTTAATTTAGACTAGTCCAAAAGCAAGAAACATGCACAAAACAGGCAAAATTGAGCTCAATTTAGTAGATAAAGTTAAACACGAAGAACTTTTTTAAACTGTTAATCATATTTCACAATGCCCAAATCGGAATTCAAATGCCAGTGAAATGTGTTGCACTTTGCACCGTGTACATGAACACTGCACATTATCCTACAAAGCATGACAACAACTCATGAAAAAAGTTAAGAAATTGTATTTTAAATAATTGCCTTGCCATCTAATTTTCTCTGCAAGATTTAATCATTTCATGACACAACCATTTATTCTGTTATACAGTGGATACCCTGAAGTATCAAATGCTTCAAGGGTTATACAAACTATTTGACATATCTGCAGCATTGTAGATGAACATATCACTTATGAAGGTCTAATCTGTATGAGTTCTTTCCCATATTCACAGACCATGGCTGAATCGAAAAGCCTTCCCTCATTCACTACCTCCAATATAATGGACAATCATTAGCTTTTACTGTAGGGAGCAGTCAGCTGAGGTTTCAGAATGTTAAAAAAATGTCACTATTATGTCATTATTCACAGAGGATGCACAACTTTTCACATCCTTCAAAGGCAGCATACTTAATTGCAGAACTGTAAGTAGACAGCAACATACATGCTAAGAAACTTCTCTGTCATTACATTGTGGAACTTTTTGAGTGCATCTTATAGTGCACACATTTAAACACTAATCCAGGCACTCAAATATTAATAACAGTATTAATACAATGCAGTATGTAGTAAATAGAGACAAGCTTGGGACACAGCCCCATCTCACAGGGAAAACCCACCAAACTTATGAGTTCAGGAGTTCTGTTTCTTGCTTCCCTTTATGATATCTATCTTTCACATGATAAACTGTATTTTGTACATGTGAATAGATGACACGCTCACATATCACCACTCCTGAATTGTTAAACGGATGACGCCCAACTGCCACAGAACCACAGAGATTATCTTTTGCCACTGACCTACAAACTGATGCCAAGACATCTTAGCACCAAAGAGCTTAAGGGAAATCAGGGCAAATGACTTGGCAACAAAAGAATCACAGTCACATGAAGATAGTAACTCTCACATAGGCGCAATAAAGCAATCCTAAATCCTTATGGCCCTGAACAGCTTTACGAACTGCAGTCTTTAGTATCAATAAACAGAGTGCCTGTTACAGATTGTTTTTGTTTTTTTCAAATCTAACTCGCAGTTGACAAATGTACACATGGTGGTACTTTACTGGTGTTTAACCTACCAGAATCACTTGCCACAATCTTGGCAATCTGTGCGCGGAGTCTGCTGAGCTCATCCTGCAGGGCTGTAGTTCGGTTAAGAGCAGTCACTCCGGGCTTCCGTAGCCCCTCCATCCTTTTGCCCTCACGGCGGAAGTTGGGCACAGATGAGTTCCTGTGGAGCACCAAGAGTGGTGTAGGCCGCCATTCATGTTTAAGAGGACGTGAGTCACTTCTGAAAACAGAGAAGTGAATGATTAGTGTCACCAAACAGCGGCTTTTATCATGTAAAACTCCTGTCCAGAAAATACCCAAGCACTAATCTATGCCTCTAACAGTTTATTATATACAGCTGTCCAGTCTGAAACAATCCAATAAATCCTGCCTTTGTCAAGTTTATATTGTTAATAAAACATTAACTATACCATAAAATTCACAGTAGAACACAATCAATACCTCTCAGAAAAACATTACACAGCAGTCTTTTGAGCGGCTCGTGCACATCTAACAATTTAGAAAATCAGTCTGCTTTAATGTAGTTAAGGAGTGCTGACTTGGCACTACTCCATAACCTTCACGTTTGTTTCTCAAGGCTTAGCTGTAGACTTACCTCACTCTGGCATATGTTTCCTCTTCATCTGCAACAATCCAAGCTATGTCTGCCAAGGTAGGAACCATAGGGCCGTCCATAGGCCGAAGAGACGGCAGACCTGGTAGCTCCTAATGCACAAATAAGTAAATGGAGTACACAGAAGCATTTTTAGGGCAATAAGAGGGAAGCATAATTACTAGATGGAAGGACAATGAGGATATTAAATGTACCTGGAAACATGCTCTTTGTGGAGGTCTGAGGGGAAGAGTGGAACCTATCCTTCTCACAACACTGCGGGTGGAGCCATGAGGCTTATTCTGCCAGATGGGAATTACTTCCTGCAAAATATAATAAAACACTGCCAGGCTCTCCAAAAAGTATAATATGTGAGAGCTTTCTGTACTATCCTGTAGGTAAACGGCAGTGTTAAGCAAACAATACACAGTATGATGCCATTAACAGCTAGAGCGCTAAACTTACTGTTTCTGTTTCCATGATGATGGTGGGTCAGTCTCATTCGATGGAAAATGGAACACCAAAGCTTGGTGCTAGCAGTGTCTGAAGACGGAGCAGTTCAGTAAACAGATGCCATGTTAGTGCGACTGCCAGTTCTCGGGATTTAAATTAGTGATTAGTTAGATCATCTGTTGAGAGAAACAAGCAGGAGAACTCAAATGCACTGTTACTTCACAACCAACTTAAAACAAAAACTTTCACAGATGCTTGTTTGGTTGAGTAATCATAATTTTGATTTTTAAGCCAGTCAGGTTACTTGTTTTAGTGATATCTCAAGAAAAAAAATGCATACAATGGCAATCATGTGGGCTTGGGATTCCCTATTTGTATTGCTACTACTAATTATTGGGTGATTAGAGTGAAATTAGAGCTTATAGTATTTCTACCAAATTATAATATGGCTAATCTTTATGCAATCAGGGAATACTTTTGAAAGCAAAGTGAAATCTTACAGAATAAACAAATAGCTGCACAACAAACATTGCCTACAGCATGCAAGCCCATACTTGCAGATACATGCAGATATTACCATAGAATATGCAAACACACATACTTAGCTATTAGAATACATCAATTTAACTTCTTGTCAAAAAAACAACAACGACACATTAACGCATATTAAACACTGCAGCCCTAACAGTCATGGTGAGCCAGCTAGCGTAGGTACAACTTTGTCGTCTTACCGGTACAAGATCTACAATAATTTGTGCTAGCATAGCTAGCAAACTAGAAACCGCACTACGTGCTGCTTTGAATTCCCTTGATGGAAGAAGATTATAAACGCCAATAAAAAAGAAAAGAAAATCTTTAGTATCTTCTTTTGTGGATAGCTTTGCTCAGTTTACCATTAGCCGGTAGCTAACTTAGCTACGGATGTCAAACACACAGGGTTAGCTTTAGCAGCACCAACAACGGCCCCCTGGTTGACCCTCAACTGTATACTGGAGCGACATTTCTATCAGTATGTTTCACTTCTCTTCATAAAAGTCAAACAGTGCAGCAAGAGTGTAACTTACGGTAGATTAAAGCCGAATCTTGTAAAGCTAAACCATTAAAGTCTGCACGAGTAGCAGCTTCTCCTCTACGTCTTTCAGACTGTTGTCGTTCAATAGGCCGGAAACCTGTTCCTCCCTGTCCTGTGATCTGATTGGCTGGAGCCTCACAACCGGTACAAGAGTGCCTCCTATTGGTGGAGGACAGAAGTGCTGAGTGAAGGAACCAGCATATAAACATAAATACATCATGGCTGACATGGTTTACTGCTTTGTTCCCTACTTTGGAATAAAATTGTATCAGTAATACTAATACAAAAAAAATAAATAAATAAATAACCCTATTTTGAGTGGATACTAATTTGGTATCCACTCATAATAGGGTTATTCTTTTTTCTGGAAGTATTTTTTGTTAGATTTATCAAATGTTGGCTCTCACTAATGTTTGATAATGTCATCTTGTCATTCAAGTAACAGAAGCATTTTCTTTTATTTCAAAATTACAAGTTATAAATTAAAAAATAATGAATACAAAATAAATAAACAACTCAAGAATAAATAAATAAGCAAATAAAAAGTGTCAGGTGACATAGTCATGAAATGCTGTTTTATTCCACATTAAGTAAGGGAATAAATAAATATCCCTATGAAATAAATAAATATGGCATTAGTAAATAATAATAATAATAAAAGTCCTTGAAAAATCCATAAAACTACAATTGTAGGTGAAAAACTAAAATAAAAAAACTATTTACTATAGTTATTAAATGTATTTATTTATTCATCAAACTAAATCAGGTTTGTTTATATAGTACATTTAAAACACCTAAATTGACCAGAGTGCTATATAGATTTTCAGACAGGCATGTATAACAGGCAGAATAAAGACGTGAAAAATCATCATCATCATCATTGAAATGAATTAATAATCTCTCTGTGCATTATAAATAAATACATTTATGATGGGGCCGAAGGGGACCATATGCAAAGAAAACAAGATTTATTGCCTCATTTATATTTTCAGATTTTATTTCATAGTGATATTTATTTATGTCATGTTAATATTTCTGTATTTCATATGAATATTTATTTCTACCGTTGGAATATGTATTACTTTTTTTTGTGTGGAATATTTGTTTATTTTATTGTAATATTTATTTCTTTATTTATTGTAATACAAGAAAATAACAATAATTAAGTAATAAACTAAGTATGTACACCAAAAAATTGACTTTGCAACATCAAAGTAAGTGAAAATAAAGGTTAAATACAATATTTACACTTTATAAAAGGCTTATAAATTATGGAATATGAAATTTATTTATTAGTTAGTTAGTTAGTTAGTTAGTTAGTTAGTTATTATTGAATGAAACAGCATTTCATACATAGGATGCCACAAATAATTTCAATTCTTCATGAGCTCTATGGATAAACAGGATAGTTTCTTTTCATCAGGCCACTAAGAAAAGATACATTAAAACACAAGATGAATCCCTCCCATTTATGTTCTTCGCTGTCCGCCGGCCGGGGAGGGGAACTATCTTGTTGGGTATCAGTGAATCTGTGGCTCTTTGGGCGCAGGGCGGAGCGTGAATATTGAACTTGTTACTGTTGTCTGCAGTGATATCATAACACTGCAATATGAAGAGACGCTCATATGACCGACACCCACCCGCATCCCTGGATAACACGCAGGTCAGTAGAGAAACTCCTCTGTTTACCTGCTGCTCCTGGGAGCCTCCATCTCCGCCGCATCTGCTGCTGATGTAATTATTCCCCTGCTGTTGCTGCTGTCTCGATCATTCTGAGATGTCGTCCGAAATGCTCACTTCCTCCACGATGATAACTGCACCCTTGTCATTCTCTGGAGGCAGATTTTTATCTCTTCTTCGCCTTGTGACTGAGCAATGTTGGCAGCTAATGAAGTAGCATTCCTGGAGAGAGCTCAGCTAACCCTGTTGTGCCTGCTAAATCAGACATGACAGACAAATCGCCACCCCCCAAAGGGGATGTGAGCCTTGAAGCTGCAGGAATTAGGCTTTTGCACGATGCAGCTCAGATGCATTCCTTTGCTGTGGTATGAACATAGTTTTTGGTGATGTCTAAACACAGCTGAGAGCCCAGAAATACAGCATCTGATACATTTCAGAAGCATATTTTGTAATATTCTATTTGAAAATATTACAGAAATGAGAAATCTTAAGCTGTATAAGTGCAGAAATGAACCTAACTTGTCCCACCTGGCCAGCAACCCTTTGCCACAAGCTCATGTTAACACACTGACACACTAATTACATTGTTGTGGTTGATCAACAGTTTAATTCAATTGAAGTCCCTGCTCCATTTTCTGGCTTACTTCCTCACTGGGTCATGTGGCTGCAGGTGCATCAGCCTTTTTTTCCCTTCCCTTGTGAAAATCAGCCCACATTTTATGACTTGGTTGCCGTCCTGTGTAGGTGCTGTAACTGGGGCGAGAGGTAGGCATGGGGAATAAAAGGAGGAGGAAGGATGCAAGCTGATCCCCTCATCCCTCTGCATCTGCCACTGCTGCCAGCGTCAGACTAAAAAGGAAAAGAAAAAAACGAAACATGGCTCAGTCTGTGAGGAGGGCTGGAACTTTAGGAGCCATGGACCACGAGCCACAGAGGGACAAGACCAGGACCAGCTACTTTGGCAACGTGAAGACCAGGTCAGGGGTCTAAATGTGTGGATTTCTGGAGAGAAAGCAAAGGAGACATGCCATTTACTTCTCAGATTTAAGCATGCTACAATCTTTAATTAGTGGTTGATATGATTTTAAATGAGGAATGTGTCATACACGACTATGTAGATGCACACTTCCGTCAGCCGGTTTCATGGACTGTCACTGACGGACTCATGTGGGTGAGAGCGGCAGCATCTTGCCAGGAACAGGCACTGCACAGACGACTCCTACTCCCCTATAAATAACTACGATACGAACGCCGCTCTGTTCTGTTATTAAATACTCCAAACAACAAAAGTGCTTGATTCCCTGCTGTTAAAGGGAAGATCCACGCTTATGTTTGAGTGTGGATGTTCATTCTTTGCATTTGGACTAAGATTATTGTATGAAGTCTGACTGAAGACTGTGTAAAGTGCAGAAAGTCAAGTATCGGACATTTAAACCTGAAGTGTTTTATTATATTAATATAATTATATAGTAAGAGAGCAACCAGTTCATAATAATTGAAAAATTACCATCTAATTAACCGATAATTAAATAATCACCTATATCTATTGGACATTTGAACCTCCCTCCTCAAGCTGAGAAACACAGACTGAGACAACAAGAGATAAATGTAGCAGCTGTTTTACAGACAGTAAATAAAGCAATAAACCAATTACACTGTCCTCATGTGATGTTAGTGATTTCATTTGAATGAAACTTTTTATGATGCTTTTTTTTCTAGAGTCCAACAAACAAATATTCTTTGACATTCTGAAGTTGTACGTAACCTCAAGGAGTTACGTACAACTTCAGAATGTCACCAGACGAGACTATCAACTTCCAGCAGGCTTTATTATTCTGATTTGTCATGTTGTATTTATAGGTGTTGATTTTACTGTTCAAAACTTATAAAAACACAGCATGCATTCTGTTGTTTAGTGTGTTTTTGTAGATTTATAAAGCTCCACTCGTCAATATTTCTTTGTTAACTGTGGATCAAAGAGTCTGTTATTGTTCTCATGAGTTAGTGGATTAAAACAGAGGCAGAGACACACAACTTCAAATTAAAGCTAATGTTGCTCTGTGTCCACTGAGGACTTTTTGAGGACACTATCTAGAAGGAACATTTACATGTGCTCAGATAAAGTGGTGCAAGGTAAATATAATGTGCTACAGGGAAGGATTCTGGACTCAGTTTTTAACATAATGGTATAATAATGGTATGTTTTTGCTGCTCTATCTCTCAGGTTGGGCTCCAAGCTGCCTGCCGGCGTCACTCAGCCTCCACAGTTCGCCAAGCGGCCCTGGGAGTCCCAACCTCATGCCCGGGTGATGCAGGAGGCCGCGGCCAGCAGCCAGTGTCAGCACCAGCCCATCGTGGGTCGCCCTCTCAACCACATCCCCCACATCAGAAACCCCAAGCTGCGGCAGTACTACCTGCAAGGTATTCCTGCTGTGCTCGAAACCCTCAGGCTGTTTTTTTTCCATCATGTAGAAGCAAAACGGCTGTGGGAAGGAAATGGTGCTTGAATTTACATTTTATAATTCGGAGCCTCTTGGCGATTTTAATGCCTTTTGCATGAAGTTATTTCCATACAGGGAGGAATGGAAGGCGTACGAGCTGTGGTGACTTGCAGTAATCCTGTTAGGAAGTAGTGTAAAGGTTCCTCATACCTCCACTGTGCTCACGGTGTTTTTGTCATGCGTTTGTTTTTCCTCGCAGGGACTTCATGGGATCTAAACAATACCGTGGTGACAAAAGAGCATGTGGGTGCACTGTCAGATGACAGCACAAGCACCATGGTGAGTCACATGGACACAGACTTTATTTGACTTGTTGTGGGCAGCGAGGAGCCCAGCTGTGGGAACAGGTAAGAGAAGCTGCCAGATGCCAGATGCCAGATTTGTTGCTGCATTTATGTAACATCTGATGAAGCCAGAGGAAGCACTGATAATTGGTTACACAATTTATGGTCTTGAGGAGAATTCGATAAAGAGCGTCCAAGGTTCAGAGACGAGCTGAGTGTCAGAGCTGACACCATGGGGAAACAGAGCCTGTTCCAGAGCCTCTGCAACAAATACGCCAGGAGGAATGTATTTTCAGGGATTTATTCTAAGGTATTTGTCAGCTTGGTTGTTAATTATATTACTAAGCTTGTAATTACGGTTTGAAAAAAGAAAGCAAGTGCTGATTTTTCTGTCTGCTCTGTATTATCATGCATCTGGAAAGGGCATTAGTGCTAATTATTGAGAGCTCTTAATTTACTTTATTCACTATACAATCCTATTAGAATTTTTTCTTACTGTAGTCTTTTTTTCTTCTTCTATCAGTATACATCCATCTTATTTTAGTGTTAAAACCATATGTCCTGTATGTGCATGTTAAATGGTGTTACATCATGTGTGATACATTGCAGAGTTTGAATTTACAAACTGCCCTGTGTTGCTGCTGAATTGTGTCTCTAATATTTTGAGGGTTGTCCTTCAGAGTGTATATTGTAGTCACACACACACACACTCCATGGTTACTAAAGTGCACTTCCTAAGACAAATCGACAGGATCACACCCACAGAAAAGCACAGTGATTTTCCGTGGTCGCATAATCTGTCAGGCGCCAGTAATCTAATTTGGGTCAATGGATCCATCTGTCAGTGGATGACAGTTGTGATGCTTGACTCCCACAGTTTCAACTTGATGATCTCACTAGCAAATATTATATATTTTGTTGACAATTTGATTAGATTCCTAAAAGTTTAAACTGATTTGCAGTGAAAGCAGTGCGTATACACCGTATATCAGCCATTACATTATGACCACCTGCCTAGTATTGTGTTGGTCCCCCTTATGTGGTCAAAAATGCAGCATGGACAGGAGAACCTCTCAGGGTTTCCTCACCAGGACCTCTGGCACCAGGACGTTGGCAGTGGATCCTTTGAGTACTCTGGGTTGTGCAGTGGGGCCTCTGTCAATCAGTCTCTGTCTTGTTCCTGTTGATGCTTGATCAGAATGGGGTCTAGGAAGTTTGGAGGTCAAATCAACATCTTGGGCGATTGTCATATTCTTCAAGATGTTCCTGATTGGTTGATGTTATTGCCATGTGGTGGGGTGCATTTTCCTGCAGGGGTAGGCCAGTGACATTTAGGATTTTCATTTGCATGAGGGAGTGTGCTTGTTCTGGGACAATGTTTATTTGGGTGTCTAAGTCTCATCAACACAGATGGCAAAATCCAAGGTTTTCCAGCAGAACACCACATAGTACCAATATGATCAATGTTTTTCACTTCACTTGTCAGTGGTCAGAATGTTGTGGCTGATTCGTGTATAAAAGATGGACATCAATGCTTAACTGACTTGTACCTGCATTCTTTCAAACAGCCACTAGGAGGCGACTCCTCTGGTTGCAAAAATAAGTGATTGTAAAGATAACAAGCCGACTTCTCACTTGATTTGTTACTTCAACAAACATTTTCTTAATGCGTTTATGGTCTCAATCACTAGTTCCAAGTCTGCTTCAATACAGCATGTTGTTAATTTAGTAAATTATTAGAGGAAAATAGATGATAAAGCAGAGGATGAATTAGTTTTCGCACATTGAAAATTGAGTCTATGTTTGAACGACATTGTCTCAGGAACAGTTAAAGACACAAACCTGACATTTTCACTGTTATTTCTCATCATGTCATTTAATTTAAATGTTTAATATTGCACAAGTACATCGGATAATTTCTGATTATGGGTGAGTTGAAATATGAAGAAAAAACTTGAAGCCGGTATGAAAAGTTCCATCTTTGAGCTCAAATTAATTCAAAAACAGATAATGCAGAGGTCAACTAGTGAGATTTTCTGAACCATAGATAGCTGCATGTCACAATAAAACTAAACTAAACACATAGAATACCTTTAATATAAAATACTTGATCACAAAAAGGTGATTTTCGCTGAACTTTCACAACCGATTGAGCAGGTTTGACAAATTGTACCACAAAAATTGCATCAAAGTTTGGCTGTAACTGAGAACCTTTCACACTATTAATAAATATGAGCTTATTTGTGAATACCATCCTCCGACATTTCCTGACACATGCGGAACGGAAGCATTAGTCAACAAAAGCGCAATATGTCGGCAATCCACCTGAAATGAGAGGCGTCGCTCTGCGGCAGCGATGCGGCGATGAAGAGCTCTTGTTGCACTCGAAACATGCTGTAATCAGACGAAATGTGGAAGAATGAGACGAGATATACTAGAAAATCAGGCGACTGAAAGCCTCCATCGTGAGACTCCCTGCTGATCTACAGCAGCTTCACTCACATGACGCATTTATCTCGTCTGGATGTCAATGACGCTGCAACAACCAAACATTTGATATCAGACTGCACAAGACCTCATATTATTAAAAACAAGCACATTTTTCTTTAAAAGTCACATCATTTTTCTCGACTTTTCTTTTGTGTGACTCATTTTTTTTCGGATCAGGTCTCTGCAGCTCCCTCTGCTCTTTGGAGCTTCCCTATGTGTCCCTTCTTATTTCTTCTCGCTGCCGATTGAACTGCCGCTTTGAACTCGCAAATCACACGTCACTGTGACTGCAGCAGCGAAAAATGACTCTTACAGGAGAGTTTGAACCTCACGGAGCCGCAGCATAGTAAGGATATTTTTAAAAAACTGGACCTAAACATGGGTTTTAAAAGCAAGAGAACAAAACAAACAAAAAAATCATACACCTGAGGGAGCACAGGAAGAATGAAAAGATGCTAAATAGTCAACAAAGATGCAAAATGACCAAAAAGAAATGCAAAGCGTCAACAAAGGGACCCAAAATGAGCTTACGGAGACCAATGATTACAGCAAAGAAAGGCAAAACTGTAGCGTTTACTTTGTGCACATAAAAGCCAGATGTGCTCACATGATACGAACACATGGAACAGCATACACAAATGGAAAATCTTACACCTGAGGGAGCACAGAAAGTACAAAAAGATGCAAAATAGTCAACAAAGAAGCAAAATGACCAAAAAGAAATGCAAAACGTCAACAAAGGGGACCCAAAATGAGCTTACAGAGGCCAATGATTACAGCAAAGAAAAGCAAAACTACAGAGTTAACTTTGTCTTAAAATTTGTGCACATAAAAGCCAGACTTGCACACACGAATGGAAAATCATACACCTGAGGGAGCACAGAAAGTACAAAAAGATGCAAAATAGCCCAACCAGAGACACAAAATGACTGAAAAGAAATGCAAAATAGCAACAAAGAGACAGAAAATGAGTTTAAAGAGACCCATGATTGCAGCAAAGAAAAGCACAATCATGGCATTTAATTTGTCTCAAAACCCAAGCACATAAAAACCAGACATGCCCACGTGCTACGAGTACAGAAAGCACAAAAAGATGCAAAATAGCCAACAAAGACATGCAAAAACACCCAAAGACACAAAATTCTCCTAAATAAATGAAAATATGCAACTAAGGGGCCTCAAATAAGCATAGAGAGACCAATGATTACAGCAAAGAAAAGCTAAAACATGGCATTTAATTAATCTCAAAGCCCATAAACATACAAAACAGGAGCATGCACATGATACAAGCGCAATGAACAGTTTCCTTGAATGAAAAAAAAACCAAAAAAAGGCATTGATGAGGGAGTACACAAAGTACAAAGAGATGCAAAAACACCCAAAGACACAAATTTCTCCAAAATAAAAGAAAATCTGAAACTAGGGCACCCAAAAAAAGCAAAAATATAGCATTTAATTCATCTCAAAACCTGTGAACATACATACATATACATGATACAAGCGCAAAAAACATACTCGTGAGGGAGTACAAAAAGACGCAGAACAGCCAACAAAGAGATGCAAAAACACCCTAAGACACAAAATGACCAACAAGAAATGCAAAACAGCAAGAAAGAGACCAAAAATGAGCATAAAGAGACCCATGATTAACCCTAACCCTAACCCTAACCCTAACACACACTTGATTCAAGTGCAGAAAACAATATTTGCAAACATAAAACTATACTTATCAGGGAGCACATTCAGGACATAATGATGCAAAAACACCCAGAGACGCAAAATGGCCAACAACAAATGCAAGAAGGCAACAAAAGGACCTGAAATGAGCACAAAAGATCCATCGTGATATAATATGGCATTTTTTGTCTCAGAATTTGCGCACCATACACCTGAGGGAGCGCAGAAAGGATAAAAAGACGCAAAATAGCAACGAAGAGTTGGAAAACCACCCATAGTAAAATACAAACGGCAACAAAGAGACCCAAAATGAGCATAAAAAGACCCATGATTGCAGTAAATTGGCATTTAATTAGTCTCCAAACAAACCACGTTCGACTGCGGTGATAAAAAAAAAAAGTCCCTGTTGGAGATTGTGGCTGTTTCATGTGTTTTACATTTTGACAAGTCAGAGTGTCCTCAGCAGGAAGAGGTCAGCATTGTGAGTGATGAAGCCTGACAGACGGCGCTGAGGGAAAAAGGAGATATTGAGTTCGGTGTTGTGCCGATATAAAAACCCAGTGCAGTCATATGCTGACGGACAGACGTACGGATGCAGACAGACGAGTCCTTTAATGGATTCAAAGTGTCCATCAGACCTTCCTGTGGTGGAGGGATGATGATGCAACAGGCAGAAATACCATCAAACACACTCACACACACACTTTCATATATGTCTGAATAGTGTAAAAGCACAGATGGATTCAGTGTTTTTCTCAGAAAGCCATTAGAAGACAAACACACTCACAGGGATTCAGCTGCACGATTCACGTTCGGTTCTATTTATACAGCATCAAATCACAACATAAATCATCTAAATTTACTTAGTGACTTCAGTATTTTACAGTTTTATATTGAGAAAGTCAATAATTCTTCCATTTAGCAGCATTTGGGGAGAAAAAAAAAGCATTTTAGGTAGAAAAAAGCTTAGACAGAACCAGATTAAGGGAAGGTAGACATCTGCCTCGACCAGTCGGGGTGAGGTGAAAAGAAAAGAGTAAAGTTTTACCTTCATACTATGGATACTTTCAGAGTTACAGGCCCTTGAAGTCCGTGCTTTTTAAATTCATGTTACTTTTTCCGTCCGTTTCTGAGCCTCATAACTTCATCAATACAGCAGATAGACACATGAAATTATCAGGGCTGAAAAACACATTTGAGTTCTGCTAAAAGCTGCAACCAATTTTACATCCACTCCAGATGTCACAATCTAAAGACTAAATCTGTTTTTTGTTCATTTTTTCCATGCCCAGCTTTAAGCATCAATATTATGGGATGTATCATAGCTTCAACAGTACAACTGCAGCAGTTTAATGTCTATGACATCGAACCATAGAAACAATCATTGGTACCCTGGATGTGTTTCTGGTTTCTGATAATACACCAGAGAGAACTTTAAAAAGGGCATTTTGGGTAAACTTTCAAGGCTCATGTCAGCATGTGTGATGGTGGTTGGTCTGAATCAAGTTATAGACAATGAAAGGATCATGTTTACCTACATTTGATACCAGAATCAAAAAATCAGCTCATTCTGAGGATCAGGTTTGGTTGATTTTACATGTAATGACCCAAAATATATTGCTGATCAAGTTGATCGGAACAGTATTTGGGGGCAGTGGTGACCTAGTGGTTTGTGAAGCCAACTTGTAACCGGTGGGTTGCCAGTTTGAGTCCCCAGACTGGCAAGAGGTCGAGGTGGGAAAGTGAGAGCGACCGCTTGTCCCAGTCACCACCACTGTGGACCCTTGAGTAAGGCCCTTAACCCCTGACTGCTCCCCAGGTGCTCCACCGCAGCAGCCCACTGCTCCTAGTATGTATAGTTACGGTTAACTTTGAATAGCATGGGTCAAATGCAGACAAGGAATTTCCCTAATGGGATCAATAAAGGTTAGATTATTATTATTAGATTATTAAGAGCAGATCTGAAACCTGCAGAGAGGTACAGGAAGAGAGAATACACAACGTTGATGACAAACAATAGTGGCATATAAATGTATGGAGAGTGAAAGAGAGGAGCGTTGCAGTGCTTGATGGGAAGTCGCCCAGCAGTCTGGGCCTATAGCAGCATAACTAAGGAAGGGTTCAGAGTCATCTGTGCAGCCCTGACTATAAGCTTTATCGAAAAGGAAAGTTTTACACCTAATCTTAATCCCCAGAACTAAAAGTTCTGGAAACTTTGTTATAATTACACTCCAATCAGTTCTGCGACAGTATTTCCTCTGACTTTGACTATCAGTATGTCCAAACTGTGATTGTTCATTATTCCTTTCACCTCATTTTCCTCTTCTCCTCTGGGAGATGTGGCTGTCATCTCTCTGCTGTTCATTTATCATTCTAATTAGGGATGTCCCCATCAACTTATTGTGCCCCCGATCCCATCTGAGGCATTCAATATTTAGTGTCTGCTGATACAGTGTCCCAATCCAATACTGTTTTACTAGATAATACACAATTCAAAGTTATTAAAATTAATCCAGTGTATGTGTTTGCATTGGGATGGCATTTCTGTATCCAGTCTTTTCCTTGATATTCTGTAGGTGGTCATGAACCTTGTAGTAAAGCTCCAGTAGGACACTGTCTGAAATGTAGTGTTAGATGGTAGGATGTACTGTGGCTCCACAAGCTCCAAAAGATGGAGAAAATCTGTATTCTCTTCATGCATGTTAAAAAATGTATTGTAGATTAGCTGTAGTACTTGGTTCTTCCACCAGATTGAGCCTCTTACAGTTTGATACTGTAGAGACCAGAGGAGGCGTCACTCACTATAGGCAGTTCATGATGGCGAGCAGAGAATATTGTGTTTAACTAGCAACTGGCACAATGACAAAGACTTATGTGGTGCTTAATGACCTCCGACCAGAGCTAACATGTTTACAGCTAGTTGGGATTGAGTAAGGCAGTGTTTATATATCTGGGCATATGTAATTGAGTTGTATTTGTAGCTAGAATCATGTATCTGTTGACTAAAACAGCAATATTAGCACAGGACAAATGTCAGTTTGCTCAATTTGTGTGGTCAAATAATGGAGCATTGATTGATAATGCTTACTACTGTAGAGTAACGTCACTCAGACTACAGGCAGTTCATGTTGGCAAGCAGAGAGCATTGTTGGGGTTTAGCTAGTAAAGAGGCACCATTACCAAGACTTTTGTGATGCTTAATGACCTCCGACCAGACCCTATGTGTTTTAGACCAACTGGAATTGATTAGGACAGCTTTCTTGTGTCCTAGTTGCTGATGACACCTTTATGACACCTGTGTGACAGCAGGCATAAACAAAGAATTGGGCTTGGGTTTGGGCCGATACTGATTACTTAAAAAATGCCTAAATGGGCGCTGATCCCGACCTTTGAGATTGGATCAGGACATCCCTAATTCTAATGCATCCTGTTGTTTTTTTGTTGTTGTGAATTTTGGCTATTATAAAACCTTTTTTTTTTTTTTTTTGCGGTCAGCATGTTTGCACGAAGTTATTCTTTAATTATTTATTGTTGTTAATCCTCTTCAAAGAGTTCGTAGCCAACATGCAAAAGGGACACAGGATACCTAAAAATCCTAACTTGTTCTCTCTATATGAATACAGATAATATTCTTATAGGAAAAAAAAGATTGAATTACACACAGTACAGTGAAGTTTATACAACATTAGCAATCAGAAAGTGCCATGTATCCATACAGGAAACTAAAGTGGTAAGTGCATTAACATAAATATCTGAAACCAAAACTAATTCCTTTCAGGTAGTTGCAGCAAACTCTATGTGTACTCTGTATGTGTCGTACCTTTTTGGCACCAGGTTTACTTCTGAACTCTGCACCTCTGATTAATGCACTGGGATTTTTTTTGGCGAGGTGTCTGAACAGGATGCCCTCCGAGCCACACCTGATTCATCATTCATAAAGCTGAATGAGTTGGCGACAACTCTGCAGTCATGTGCATCACTTCACTTCACTGCAGGGGACGGAGAAATTAAATGTCTGTTATATGCAGACGACCTTGTGGAAGGACTGCGGCAGAAATCTGTCCTTACACGAGAACCACTGCTGGGATTATCAATAAATACAGACGAGACAGGAGACACGGTGATCCAGAACAGATCTGGGCGACTGTGGGACAAAAACCACAACAGCTGCACCAAAGCTGCTTCAACAAGGAGCTTATCTAGGTGGCTTCAGGATCATATAGCTTTCATACATATAGATTTGAAGTAAAAAATCATTCAGCTGTTCAGGTTGCCCTCTGACCTATGAAAAGATATTAGGAGATGGAAAAGAAAATTAAAAATGAGTGCGGCGCTCTACCTGGATTACATTTCAACAAAGCAACTCCTAACCTGCATTACGTCTGCATCATGTTGAGAATTTGTCATTGCATGGTATTTACAATATATGGAGTGTGACCAAAAAGTTAAACTGTGCCTAGAACTAGAAACTGCTTTATTGCCAAGAAGGTTTTTACTTTGGTGTTTTGGTGCATAACAGTGAACACTGATTTGTAAGTGTACCTGCAAGACAGTAGACAGTAGCAGCAAGTGTATAATATTATTACAAGTCATAAAAAGTGGTAGAAATATTTCCAACGTGCAGGAAAGTGCAAATTAATCACCTGAGAATGTGCAAAGTTGCATGATATGTCATTTAAAACTAAACATCTTAAAAATTCTGCCATTATCCCTGTCTAAGTAATTTCCTTTTGCAGTGATACACTGCTCCTACTGCTCCTGCAACACTTTGAAATGTTCCCCGAAACAAAGACTAACCGTCTTTCAGTGTTGTAACTGTAATATTACAGTAATTTTCATCTGGGAACAAATCAAACTGATCAAAACAATGAGCTGGCTTTCTTTTCTGTTTTTTCAGCCTGGATTATTGAGATTTACACATTAAAGGTACTGTATGTGACGATGTGAAGTCATTTATATGTGCTTTTTAATTGTCAATACGTGAACAAATCCTAACTTAGCATAAGAAATTCCATCTTTTCATTTGCTTATAACAGCCAGTGGACGGATTTCTATGTAAAGAACAGAGAATATGACATTTACATTTGCTTCTGTGTGCCTTAATCCCGCTCTTCCATTTCCACTAGAGTGTCGGCAGTGTACAACACAAGCTAACATTAGCAACACATTAGAAATGGAATTTGCTAACATAAATTAAAAAGCCATAGACTTTGTATAAAAGATGAACATAGCCTCCAGATCTGAGAAGTGAAGCCAAAGTCGAAGTGACTTAAACCTGCATTCTGTCTAACAGCCAGCAGGGGGCGACTCCTCCACAAAAAAAATAGTCTGGCTTAGTTAGTCTGGCTAAGGTATCAGCGGGTATCTGTTAGGCGGCTTTCACCTTTCTTTCAACAACTATCTACGTGATACCATTTTAAAAATCCAACATTTCAAGCAGTAACTTACCACACTGAAATTTTCAGTATACGGCAACCCTGCTAGTTTTTTTTGTAGCTGCATCCTTAGCCCCGCCCACAATGACTGTGATTGGTTTAAAGAAATACAAACAATCCACAGTGTTTTCACAAAAACGTTTCAATAGCGGAATGATATTGAGGTGCAGTCAGACCCTGATGATCTAACAGGAATGTGACCGATGTTCGGGACTAGTGTCAATATTGACGGGGCATTCAATTCATGAATGGACAAAACAGAAAGAAAAAAAACAGAACAGCAGTCAAACTATATTCTCACGTCCTGATGTACAAGAGTGGTCAAAAAGCTACAAGACCATGTCTATAAAAATCAAAACTTTACCTCCAAGATTATGTTGAAGTCGTGTCCTTGTACTCTGTTTCCAGTGCTCCTGCAACACTTGTAACGTGGAAGTCCATGTCAAGCACCATTAGCAATGAACCAAATCTGCTCCGTTGTGTCAAAATGGCGACCTTTGAACTTGAATTTCAATTTGGGGAAGTCATAAGAAGCCGAATCTGGCGAATAAAGTGGGTAAAGGGCAAAAAAACAAAACATGCATGTTTTGACTGGACGCAAAGCATATTGAAGCACCACAGTTAAGGTTATTTCCATCGAATGTTCTTCCCTAGACACCTTGAATATTACAGTTGAACTCTGCCTTCACAGTTCAACCCTGGTGGACGAATTTAAGGTGCACAACCATGTAAATATTGAAAAAACAAGCTTTCTCCTGAGGCCTGTCCTTCAAAGCAAGTTCAACAAACCCTGGATATATTTTCGTTATCTGGCTTCACCAAACCTAAAACCACACAATGCTGGCTATCAAGTCCACAAGTCAACCAGGGCTTCTGAGTCCAGACCAAATTTTGACAGATTAACAGTCACATAAACCAATATGAGGAATTTAAGACTATAATAGATGCTAAAATCAGCACAGCTGCTGCAACTAAAGTCAGGAAAAGGAAGGAAAGCTGGACTGTGTGAATGTGCGGGCTAATGGGCCTATCGATATCACTCCCTCATCATTAAGGCATGAGTGGAGCCGATTATAATTACAACTGTGCATTCCATTAAATGCGTTGCTTGGATGCAGCCCGTTCTTATGGCTCATTTCAGCCTTTTTCTTTCAGCTTCAGCCCCTCAGTGTTAAACAGTCCTGGGAGCGAATAAATAGCAAATACGAAAACACAATTAAAACTGATAAGTAGGCTTACTGCAGATCATTAGGGGTCAACAAGTACAAGGTTTTAATGCTTTAATCAGTCTCTGGTTTATTATATCACTGTACAAAGGACTATAGAATGGTAAGATTGCTTAGGGTTTTCTTGCTGTCAGACAAAAACAAAGCAAGGAAGACCTTACCACTGATATTTCTGCTTTATCATAAAGGAAAGTTAGTAGGCCAGTTAAGCACTTGATTCCCTGGTGTTGCTCAAGCCATTCCATTCTCGTGTCCAAGTGTCAGAAATAATCTTTAAAAGTATTGTTTTCTTTGCTTTTTATAATGCTGTGAAGCAT
Organism: Chromis chromis; assembly: GCA_900302755.1. Classification (NCBI taxonomy): domain Eukaryota; kingdom Metazoa; phylum Chordata; class Actinopteri; family Pomacentridae; genus Chromis; species Chromis chromis. Next base: position 32,059 of record OMNN01097822.1, read on the forward strand.
TTGTACATGTCCTATTTGTACATCAGACTATGTAGTGAGATTAATGAATTAGCTCCTCCCAGTGGTTACAAAAACAACATTTCTTGCTGTTCGATCTTAAATCACCAGATTTTTAGAACAATTTCTGCTCAACCGTCTCTGATTTGCGTGAATTTTTTCTTGAATAAAATATTAATATTTATTAAGACATTTGTCATATTTTAGCTTGATACATCACATACTTTATGACATTAGACTTTTGTAAAAATTTCCCCATTGACCCACTTTTAGCAAGTTTTGTTGCACATTTAAATTTGAGCCTGTTTGAACAACAATATCTCAGGAACAATTAAAGATAAAAACCTGAGATTTTCACTGTTTTTTCTCATCATGTCATCAGTTCAGAATATGATATATTATATGTTATTATTATATATTATATAATAAATACCAAAACAATTATGCAAAACTACATGACTAGTCTCCTTCAAACCAAGGTTTATGCCAACAAAATGGGGTCCTAAAATTTATTTTAGAAGTGCCCATTCAAAAAATGTTTTAATATATTTTCTTAGTTATATTTGAGGAACCATTTTGAAACTCCAGAACTCTACTTGGATCAGACTGTCTACCAATAATTTAGTTTCCATGCTACAACTTGACAAACCTGCACTTTATAGAGGAATGTAACAGCCTCATGCCGACTATCTGGCCTGTCTGCCACTCTCTCTCTCTCTCTCTCTCTCTCTCTCTCTCTCTCTCTCTCTCTCTCTCTCTCGCTCTCTCTCTCTCTCCCTCTCCCCCCAACCGGTCAAGGCGGACGGCTGCTCTTCTCAGAGTCT
>OMNN01097823.1:7960-23847 GCA_900302755.1 Chromis chromis
ATAACTTAAACTCTCTCCAGCCATTGATTAAACCCCTAAAAACTCATCTCTGTGGATCAAAGTTACATATTTCAAAGTTTTTCTTGTTCTATGAAAATAATCCCTTCATGCTCTAACATGGCTTGGATGTAACTCTACTGTTTCTTCCTCTAGAAAGGATCTACATAGTCTCTGCTTCCTTTAATACACCATTCCCCATTCACTGCAGCTCGAGCAAACCAGCTCACCTGCAACTCTGTAAAACTACTATAGTACACAATGGCAAGTTTATTGGAGTAATTAAGCCATGCATGTTTGAATTGGATAGCAATTTTAAGAAAGAATAATGATAGGATGACAGGATTGGTTCCTTATATTTGTTATATATGAAACCCCAAAGTTTTGAAACTGTATTTTTGAGACTGTTAATGGAAGTTTCTTGGCGAAAAAGCTCAGCCATGGTGTTGATTTATGATTCTGCTCATTATAAGTTTATAAAAATGCCACATGGGCATGCAAAAAAAACTGCTTCAAAACATAGCATTAAAATATACATAATTCCTTAATCCTTCATGTTTCTTTGTTCTTTTTGAATGTCACAAAGTTTAACCTATTCAGTCCTTCAACAAATATTAAAATAATGTAATAAAAGAAATTAAGTAAAGTGTAAATTCCTCCAGTAATAATGCCAAAAAACAAATAATATATTTTGGAAAGACATCTAAACATCTAAGGCTTAAAACCTTTTGCACAGTGCTGTATATCACAAAGCCTAAGATGAATGTAATGCTTTGCTCTCGGATGTGAGATCCTTGTGTGTTCCTGATTGGTCAACCAGTGTTCTTCTAGCAAAGTGTTCATTTCAGACCGAGTGAATGAAGCAAGAGAGAAGAGACTGGTGAGGGTGAAACACCCTTGACCTGTTTCTGTATCGCAGGCATCGCAAGAACACAGCAGATCTGATTGGCTGCGAGTGCGCTGAGAGAAGGAGAGTGGAGAGGAGAGGCTGCTCGGTGGCTTCTCCTCCTGATTTAGATCACCATCAGACTCTCAGGATCCTGCACACAGGCTTGTACGTACGAGCACAAACACACACACACAGTTACGCAAAGACTGCCACTTGTCATTTCTCAGATGCTTCTTTGATCCTGCGACAAATGAATATGGAGAATGAATAAAAAAATATGCCAATGCTTCTTTTGAGCTACCTTGCTGTTTACTGTGTGGGGCTCTAGTGGCTGCATACTGGTATGAAGAGAATTGTGTTTTTAAATCATCACGGCAGAAAAAAATCAACAAGAAGGCGTAACAAATGCACACAGAAAGGGTAGATACTACAGCATTACTGCAAAATTCCTTTAAATGATTTTATTTTCACTCCTGATGATATGATGTGTTGCTCAGCTGCAGGAAGAGGTTTAAATATCTGTTATATTCTACATTTTGTCAAAGCAGCATTTACAAAACATCAAATATAACTGTGTGTTTGCATATTAGGCTGCTGTACTGTGCAATAACTTTATCTTTCCTTCTTTTCACTCTCTTGAAGCGGTTAGAAAACACCCAATACATCCTAACAGTCACTACTCACACATTATATCATGTAAAGTATAGACTGTATGTGTGAGAGTGCATGGGTGAAATGGGTGAAACTTGCATAGCAATCTTCACCCTTAAAGTTTTGCTCAGAGTTCTGATGTGCATTTCAGGACCTCAGGAGTCATAATTCAGGAGTAAAAAGGCCAAAACTTTCAGCTGAATGCAGCAGTGAGCTGAGCTGCACATCCATCCTGGCTACTGTGGCACCAAGAGCTGAATCAGGCTTTCAGTCCTGTGCTGACAGGATAATCTTGCCCCGCAGTCAACCAGATTTGACAGGAGTGAGTGGCGGACACACAGCACAGAGAGAGAGAGTATGTTTGTGTATGTATGTGCGAGAGTGACAGGTTGGCTGAGTTGTGGTTTGGTTGGTGTGGAGGTTGTATCCTCTCATCTGCATCAGCTGGCTCACAATCCACTCAAAACACAATGTTAAATATGTCATACTATATTTGCTTGACATTGAGATGCATGTCCCACTGTAGGAGCTTCAGCTTTTTATAAGTCTACACCTAAATTGACTCTAATTAAAGATACATTTTTATTTTTTATTTTTATTTTTATAATAATAGTGTTAAACATAATTATATAGGAGTCTTTCTTCAGTCATGTTAGATCACTTAAAGATCAGGGAAAGGAGGAGGCAGAAATGAGAAAATTACACTTCAACCATATTCTCTGAGATCTGAAAACGCTTCTGCTGACTTATATTAAAAGCTCAGAGCCAACGAACTGAAGAAAAAGAGCGGTTTTATATGATGGGCGGGGTTAGCCTGTCATCCTAAATCACGTTTATGCACAGTTCAGGATGAGTCACCACAACACTTTACAGCAAGATAAAAGAAAGGAATCTTTAAATGAAAATACTCAAAATGTGTTTTTTGACATATATTTGGCGCAAAACGAGAAAACCCTGAACAAATGACATGAGGAGAAAGATTAGACCTCGAAGACATGATTTTTATTTTACTGTTTCTTTGAGGAAGGATTCTCAAGAAGAAGGTCCTGCTTCCCACTTTTCAAAAAGAGTGTTTCAGGGAGCTTAACTGTGAAATTTTCACTGTGAAAATCTCTGAATTCTTAAAAAGCAAAAGGATTGATTGGACACTGGTTTTCGCATTGAATTTATCTCAACCAAAAATGATGCTGCAGGAAAACACAGTTCACTGCAGCTTAAAAAATATGAGAAAACATGAAAGAAATCCATTCAAATTACCAAAAAAATAAAATAGCCAAACTTTTCCAGTTTTGCATCATTTATTTGATCTCAAGTTGTCTGATTTCCTTGTTCTCTCTTTTAAATATACCAAATTAAACCTTTTTTAAACAGACCTTTTGGTTCAGGTTTAATAAAAAAAAAATGCTGTAAATGAAAAGTGCTAACTATCGCTTAAGATCTGAAAAGAGTTTTCCATCTGCTGCAAACTCTTTACACCCTAATGAGAGCGTCTCATCAGACACTTAACTTTAGTGCTGGTGGGAAAGCTTGCACGCTGTACAGCCACACAAAACTCTGCAAATCATTAGAACAAACTAAGAAAAAAAACACCAAACTGTCATTCATGGGGAGGCGGCCGAGCAACACTTTCAAGTCAAGAAGCAATTAACGCAAAGAAAAGGCCTCTGCAAATGATTACGGCCACAAGCCTCATTCAGTGCCTTCTAATTTCTCAACCAAACACACACGAGCTTATAGATCTCCCTGAAACACAGACACGATGACGATGAGCACTCCATGATTCGTCTCCAGCTTATTGAACTGGGTTGTCTGAGCGTCACCAAGGCCAGATTTGATGGAAATTCATTTGGGTGACACTTAGAAGGACGGCTGGCAGGTTTCAGATGTTTCTGTTTCTGGGCACAATATTCCCACCGCAGAGTAAACGCATCTAAACGGTGATGACTGCACTCAAATGAGGCAGCTGGCATCCGTCGGTTTGTACAACTATAATTAAAGCTGCAGGATTTACTGCCACTGTGACTGAGCTTTAATCAGTTAACCAGGGCTTTATGAGCGCACATGTGTGGCATATTGGTTACTCTGCATTATGGGGGAATCAACCTGGGCAAAGAGGAGAACCTCTATCTGCATCGAACCTCAATTTTACACAAGTAATTCTGCTTATACTGCAGCTGCGCCTTTACAAAAGACGGCTGGCTAAGTATTTCCCCAGTACCAGCCAGCCACTGGGTAATGTTCTCACTTACATATCAGTTGGTGCTGTTGGCCCCAAGTGAGAGCGGTTCATGTGATCTTACGCAGGATTTGAAGAGAGTGGATGAGACAGGCGGCGGCGACTTTATTGTTCAACCTCCTCTGCTTGCTCTCCGAGAATAAAGCAAACACAAAGCAGTTTAAAGCTTGGCGATTTTTTCAGTATTAAACACTCGCCAATAAGCCTTGAAATCAAAACTTGATAATGTCCTACTTTATCAACAACTGCAGCATTAATATATGAGTGGAAATGTCTCAAACTGTTCCTGCATCTGCTTTCACTGAGACTAGCCTCCATGTCTCACTAATTGTCAGAAGCTGTAATGATTTTAATTTTTAAATCGGCATATTTATCTGAACCTGAGTGAAAACTTGCTAAAGTATTTGCCAGGTTGGTGCATAGATAGGAGCAGGGATCTTGCCCTGATCTTACTATGAGCCACTGCTGCACTTCACCACCAAGTCCCAAAAACTGAATCTCATGAATTTAACCAACAACACTGGAAGCACTTTACTCATAAGACAGAGATTTAATACCTGAATGTGCAGCTCCTGTCAGCTTGTCATTGTCTATCCCTATTGTTTTCAAATGCAGCAGGCAGCTGTTTACAATAATAATAATAAAAGCTCTACAAAGCCACATTACCCAACCTGCTCAGCACAAAACAGCAGACAGACATAGTTAAAGACTCACTGGTGGATGTGCTGGAGGTTTTAGCAACTAAATAGTGTGGTATTTTTCAAAGCAGAGCAGAAAAACAGAGCGAATATCGAATTTATTTGTCCAACGATATTCAAATGAGAAACTATTTGCTAAAAAGTTAGTCACGTTAGCTTAAAAAGTGATATGCCCATGTTGTATTCATATCTTTTTTTTTTCCATTGACCAAAAATGGCCAAGAAAGATCAGTTACCGCAGGTTCAGGTGCCCTTATTTAGCCTTTATAAAGTTTAAAACACACTATAATGTGTTTGTGTACAACTATAAGGTCATTTGCATATGTACAGTATTCACTGACAATTCTAACTTTTTTCATCAATGTCCATATGGGTGTTAAAAGTTGCAGTTTCTGACAAATGTGCTACAGTGTTTTATAAACCACCTAATAAATGTTTATATACTGCTTATTACTTTAAGTGAGAATTCATAAGCAGTATATAAACATTTAATTAATGTGTGTAGAGTGCTTATGAAAGCTCACTTAAAGTAAATCATCTTCCATTCATTACTTATTAACGTAGGTGGAAACCACAACATGCTCTGATGTAGACTCTCAGCTACATGCACTCATTTGATTATGTAACCGTGTTATGTCTCTTCAGACAAAAGGTACACTGACACTGAGAGTTTCATGTATAGAGAGCATTCAAGTATAGTTATATGTTGCACTTATTTTGTCAAGTCCAAAAATACACTTCTTGTCACCGTGCATGTCAAACTGTTACAGGGATTTACTAATTTAGTGACCCCCAAAACACTCATGTTGAAGGTCTTTCGATCAGTTGTAAAGAAAAAAGTGATGCCAACAAGTAACGTGGAAACAGTGGCTCTGCAAAATGAAATTAACAGGCCTAATTTGGTTGAATTAGGTCCTGCTAGTGTTGTACTTTTCGCATCCATGATTACGCAAGGGTCTGCCTGCTAGGTTTGGTGTAACATCCATTATGTCACCTCCCCAAGTCCATAAATGTCCATGCTTACCCTTTTGTAGACATCCACATTAGGGATAGACCGTTTATCAGCTGATTATTGGTATCTCTATTTTTATTGGCCGATTATGGATGAATCAAATATGCTACTTCAGGTCTGATGCAGGCACCTCTCTGTCTGTCGTCACTCTGTGGTCTCAGAAATGTCTCTCAAGCAGAAAAACTGAACAAGAAACACAAGCCGTTGCCACAAACCAGGAAATTAGCTACTCTCACAGTGGCTAATGCTATGCTAATATATGGACCTTAGTGGGCAATAAAAGTGATAGAACAGTGAAATATTGAGAAAATAGAGGTACAGCAGACGTAACTGCAGGAGATAAATCAATCAGTCTCAGTTGATCCCACATAAACAGAGGAGAGCGTACTAATTTAATCATATTCAGTTATAGTCACCCTTATTAATGAAGTCTAGCTATGAATGACAGGTTCTCTGCCATCACATGCTGTTAAAAATATTACATGCAACATAGGTTATCGCTCTTTTGTGATTGCAAATAATCAGCATCATCCCTAAAATAAAATAGTATGTCAATGTAGTGCAGTGATGTGCATGAGTGGAATGCATATATGTTAATCTACTGTGCATGTATGGGACTGAGTCGTCCAAGCAAACTATAAAGGAGTGTAACGCCTCGACAACCAGACACCAGAGAGTCATGTAGTTATTAGTAATAATTTGTAGTCCACTTGGAGATCTGAAGTTTGGCATATACGACGTATCCCGTGCAGCATGCTGCCTTGTAGCTTAGACTGTCTGCATGGACACAGATTTCAGGCTGACTTCCACAGATGTCTGAGTGAATTCTCGCCTACTTGGGCGGATGATGTAATTTACGAACACTGAAGGTATAACGCTGGCTTCATTTTAATCAGCTACCTAGCCGTTGTGTCCTCAGCTGTTCATGTGTGCGTCCAACACAAGAGTATAATCAAGGCTCATGATGTGATTATTTTTGCAGAGGTTTGGAAGGATGTTGGTTTGGTTTTTGGGTTGTTTTTTTTTCTTCGAGTGGGAAAATCCAAACTACTTCTGTCACCTAACTGAACCCAATTTAGTTTAAGAGGAAAAACCGCACACTGTACGAGCTAAACTGCTTATTTTTCAACAAAACTGTTTTGTAAACTGTAACAGCAGAGGGAATGTTTTAGTGTAAGAGCCTCCTAATGAGCAACACTAACTGAAACGGAGAACATTAAGTAGAGAGAAACAAATAAACCGTATTTAACTGTCAACTCTGATGGAGGGGGATGTGAGATGTTTCTTATTTGCAGGAATAATTGTGCGGCAACACCCAAGAAGAGCACGCTAATGAGCACGTATTGCTTTGTGTGACTGCAGTGGTCCATGATGCACAGTCATCAGTTCATCAATAAAAAGCGTAAACAAATATGCTGACTCCCAGCTCAACAAAGATTTACCAACTTGCCGCAATTTCCACAAAGCAACAATAATTACAGTTTATGTGTGATTATGCAATGACTCCCCTAAAGAGAGCAGCTGAAGCCAGATGAGCAAAGTCACTGTGGAGCTTGATGAGAGCTCACTGCCTCGTAGTTACTTCTAAATTTAATCCAAACAGATAGTAAAAGATGTGTATGCACATGCATAGATGTGAATTTGTGTTTTAATGTAAAGGAAATGCATTAATTCCTCTGTGAATAACTGGAGCTCCTTCTGTTTTACCATTTTGCAAAAGTTTCAGTCTTGGAAAGAAACACATTCCTTACAAAAAACTGCAAAATCATTTTGCTTTGAGGATGCCCCAAAGGCATAATCCCTCTCCGAGTAATGTGATTTATGGTTTCACCGCTGGGGAAGGTTTTTTATTTATTTATTTTTATTTTTTTAAAGACACAGGAATTGAAAAAGTATTTGACAAACGCTCCATTTGTACTGCTAATATTTGCTTTCTATACAACACTACAGCCTAAATGTTGAAAAGTAATTATACTTACTGGGTGCATTTACTAAGACAAATATGTAAGTTTAGGGAATTAGAAGGGAACAGTTCACTGCACCTCTAAAGCTCACTGATTAACATGTTGTATTGCATTTCTGTAAGTAGTATGAAAATCCTTGTCAGTGCAGCTTTATACTGAATGGACAGATATAAGAGTGATATCAATCATCCATCTAACTCATCTTCATAGTAACAGGTATGCTATTAGCAAAACTACATTTTCTGTTTTTAAGCAAACAACTGGAAATATTTCTCACTTTGCAAACCTTTTGTAATTCAAATTCAAAATGGTCTCTCATTTTCTTTGTTTCTTACAAATATTGATTTTCCAGCCTCTTCCAACCTGTGAGGGGAAACTCGGTGTTAATCACATTAAACCACTGAATCATTTTGTGTTTGCATAGCTCAAATATTTTTCACCTTGATAACTTCATTCCCCAACACAAACATCTCAGTGGTGTGGTAGCGGAAAACTCGATTAAAGCCGAGGGAGGGGAGGTTCATCCGAAACCGCAGCACAGCCTCGGATGAAAGACAAGTCAATGCCACATGAAGAGAATCGATGCCTTGAGCAGTCATGTTTGAGACCTGCTGCTCCTCATTTACGCTACTCAGGCTGAAGCTGAGTAAAAAGTAGAAGGTAGCCTTGTTGCTCACGGGAGAACGGATTTCAAACGTTGTTGCACAAGAGAAACAGAAAAGTACTGGGAATCAGAGAAAAACACTGCTGCGGTTTTTCTTTCTGGATCTTTAGCAGGAATACTTACTGGGTATCTAAACCAAGGCAGATATTGTAATATGAATACGGTGATGACAGTAAATGTGCAGTAGCACTAATACGAAAAGGATAAAAGTGGAAATGTGGGCTCATTTGGCAAAGAAATGCACTATAGCATGATTTCATTTAAATTTTCACCTTAAAATTGACTTCTTCTTCTTCTATGTGGCCCTGTGATAGGCTGGCGACCTGTCCAGGGTGTACCCTGCCTTCGCCTGAGTCAGCTGGGATAGGCTCCAGCCCCCCCCCCCCACGACCCTGCAGAGGATTAAGCGGCGCACAGATAATGTATAGATAATGGATGGATGGATGGGTGATTCCAAGTGCCCACAGGTGTCCTCGTCACTGAAAAAAAATAAACCTCTACATGCAATAGATATTTTTCTACTTATATTTTAATTCATTTTCATACTTGTCTCCTGCTTACATCTGCAGGATGGGGTTTGGTTTGTCTTTGGAGAATTTATAAACGAGACGTGTAGAATGAAGTGCTTTTAATAGAAAGTTGCAATTTAAAGCTTCAGTTTGGTTAATTTTCCCAACCTACTGGCACGTCACAGACGATCAGTTCAAGAACTGACATACCCCTTTTCCACCAAGAAGAACCAGGGGCTAGTTCTGGTGCTTAGTTGGTTAAAATCTTGTTCCTCCTAAGAACCTGTTTGCTTTTCCATTGGCAAGGAGTCAAGTTGGAGCCACGCCATTGTGTCTCCGTAAAACGACTACGCTTGCATCCATTACATAGCAGTTAAACAAACGCAATAAGTTGATGATAATATCTATGTTTATCTTTATAGATGGTCTTAAGGCTGATTGCGAGGTGGAGGTCGCCTGTTGCCTGGGCACATCCACAATCATGCTACTGGTGGGACACAATTGTATTCCAGTACGTCTGCAATCGGACCAGGGACGTCCTGGAGAAAAAGGACACAAATGACCGCTAGTGTGTCCCTTTCCACCGTTGATCATTGGTCACGATAACCCCGCCCCAAGCCCCTGATGTACTCGGTTCTTAGCTCTAGCCCAGCAAGAGTTGGTGCTTGCTAAGTACCAGATTTTAGAACCTGGAGCCGGTGCTTAGGTGGTGGAAACACAAAGAACTGGTGCTAAGTCAGGCTCTGGCTCCGAACTAGCACTGGAACCAGCTCGTTGGAAAAGGGGTAACAGTAGCTCCTGCACCGTCTTGGGAGGTTTGCCGGTTGTCAGTCATGTGCAATGGAGCAAAAGTCAAGCTGTGAGAATACATTAACCTACTGAACCCCAAAACCAGCTGTGAAGTTGGAAAACACCTGTTTGTCTTTAGACAGACTGGCTCAGTTACACCATTTATCAGAACACACAAATGTTGAACCAGAAAGACTTTTCTTTCCGATGGTCCCTGAACTAACCATGTGTGACGTGCAGCTCCATCAGGAAAATGATGATTTAAATTGTCTAACCAAATCCAAGCCTACAATTGCTACATTTCATCAGAACCACTTTATTCTTTGTGTCATGCAAACGTGGGCCAAAAATAAACCATTTGCACCAGGTCTCATGAAAAAATGTAATAAAATTCAGGCACTATTCGGCTGAATTATTGGAGGACTGTAATGGCTCCGAGCTGCAGCTCCTTTAAGGCAGAGCTCTTGTTCTGAGCAACGGTTCTGCTGTTGAGGGAAAAAATACAGTCTGTTGGTGTTTTTACAGCCGTCCAAGTCGCCACTGCATATATTTGTGTATGAGCATGTTTTGAAAAAAATAATCCTGTGACACAGATAAGTCCCAAACAGTTGACTCCATGTCCACATTGGCCTTGTTGAGCCATTTTCAGGCCATGACATATGGATTTTTATTAAGGAGATGTGCACATTAAGAGCAGCATTAATGTGTTTCAGTCCAGTAAAGTTCTTTAATTTAGTTTACGGCTCAAAAAACATGTTTAAGTGTGCAGCGCTCAGTATTTGTTTTGTCTGATTAAATTTTAGTTAGCAGCACAGTGTGAGATGAGCAGTGGGCGACTGAGCATGACACACCAGTGCTTTGGTAGAATATGGCAACCTTATTGAGTTCAAAAACCTGCTGTGCAAAAAAGAATCATTTTATAGCTCATTGTGGTTAGAGCTCAAAATATAAACTGGTGATATGCACGAACACGGTTTCAAGTAGCAGGTCTGAGACAGCTGATGTGGGCTACAGATCCAATATTCGCTCTTACACTCTAGGGCAGGGGTAGCCAACCCTGGTCCTCTAGAGCCCCTATCCTGCATGTTTTAGATGTCTCCATCTTCCAACACCTGATTCAAATGATCAGGATCGTTATCAGGCTTCTGCAGAGCTTGATGATGAGTTGATCATTTGAATCAGGTGTGTTGGAAGGGGGACACATCTAAAACATGCAGGATAGTGGCCCTCGAGGACCAGGGTTATATCCATCTTTTACATACAGACATACTGTGCAGAATGTGACACTCAGGTGATCCCTTGTGGGAGTCTCATAAAAGACCACGACAGACCACCACCCCATGGATTCGGCTACTACTGCAAATGGGCTGAAAGCGAAACATAAACAGCATCCACTTTGTGTAATTCTTCTACAAAACCCTGCATTCACTAAACCACTCTTAACCAAAATGAAAAGCACCGGCGTAAACATAGCTCAGCTGCTCACCCTGTATTCACTGTGACAACTAACCCAGTAACCCCTAAACATTAACCCCATTACTGCAGTGACCCCGGCTACAGTCTTAAAGCCCAAACAAGTCGGTGTTTTTCGCTGCCCCTGGCCTCCAGAAAAGCCTTTTCATGAGGTCAGTGCTGCACACAGCGACAGGTCTGTGGTAAGACTCCCTGACGTGTTCACTGTAGTGTAAACAAGACGGACTCTCACACTTTGTCTTTCTGCATTTGCACTCCACCTGCCCTCCCCGCTGCACACAGACACGTACCATTGTGCCTCCTTTAACCGGTCTATTTTGCGGCGCTCGGAGCCATTACCTCCCAGACAGACGCGATACTCGCTCCGATAATGGTCAGTTTGCGTGAGCCGTATAGAGTTACTGATCCCATCCTCTATACTATCTGAAAATCTGTAGCCTCTGTCAGGGCTGGGGGGGCTGGAGGGGGGGCGTTGAAAGAGCCTTTTCTTGTTCTTTCAATTCTGGCTGAATTCAGTAATGGTCCATATTGACTCTGTGTTATATCTGCAGAGATACGTGACGTGAGTCCTCAGTGAAACACAAAGAAACGGCACCGATAGGGAGCAAACGCCGCCATCATGTCCGTTTGGCTACTTGGACATACCCAAGAAAATGTAATGCAAGTGTTACAAACATGTTTACCTTCATCTGTAACTTCACAGAGCTGTTGCCCACAAATTGGCACCTAAAAAAAAAGATATTGTGTGCATTGATTTTCTGGGCTTTCAGCTTCAGTCATTCCTTTTATTCACTGAGAGGCTGCACTATGAAAGGCGTTCCTCCCGTTTTCACTTGTCGACACTTACAAATCACCCCTTCGTGAACAGAAAAGGTGTTGACGCAGACGTATGAGCAGCTTTGCATCCCTGAAGTCTGAACCGACAGCTGTTATTAAAAAAAGCTGCCTGAACTAAAACCAGAAAACCCTCATGAGCGATAAGTCTGTGATATTTTCCTCACCCTTTTCCAAGAAGCTTCAAAACAACAAGAGGCCTCACAATTGATTTCACAAGACTTAAACAAAACAATTTCCACTGAAATCAACGTGTTCAACATTTAGGTTCAGGTAAATCTCTCGTTCTGTCTTCATAATAAGCATCACATACTTTCCCTCAATATACCTTTATATCCGTTTTGCCATAGGATGCATACACACTGGACTGATACAAGTGGACTGCATGTGTTCCCTTTCCAGTTATTACAGCCCTGATTATGCAACGATGAGGCAATGTGGAACAAAACTATTTTTTTTAAACCCGCAAGAAGGAAAAAAAAATGCATTTTTGACCATGATTCAAGTCCACACAACTGTAGGTGTGGTCCTGCAGCATGTCAAAGAAACCAAGTGTTATTGCTGCACAGTGGATTTATCTGCAATGAAACAGCGCCCCCATGTGTTTGCTAGTGTGCAGTTATGTGGTGCAGATCTGTTTGCTGTATTAGAAAAATGGGCTAAACTAGATTAAGACTTTAAGACTTGACCTCACTTAACTTTTTGTATACGTCTGTTCTGGATAAACGTATGATGCTGGGTTGCACCAAAAACGATACATTTTTATACCTGAATAAACAGTTTAACTTTAAATTATGTTGCAGTGGCCAGTTAACACTATTGTAATGCTTCACTTGCTTCCTGTTGTTGTAAGGCCTGTAAAATCCAAATAAACAAAGTTGGAAAAAAATATTTATGTTGCACCAAATTTTAAAAGTAGCTTAAAATTAAGATGGACTAAATTTGAATTTCTCTTTAAACCTCAGGTTAGTTTTTACTCTAAACCTAAATTTATTTCTGTTGCACCAAAACTCTAAACTTTATTTTTTGTTTATTTAATCATTTCTTTTAATTTGTGTAAGCAAGCATGTCTATATTGATTACACTGTTTAATGCTGGTTTAGATCAATAAACTTGGATGTACTAGCCCAGACTTTGGCATGGGAGATCGGGGGTTCAAATCCCAGTCAGGGTGCAGGTATCCAGTGAGGACCCTTAGGCAAGGTCCTTAATGCTGCCCTGCCTACCTACCTATGCACGTCGCTTTGGATAAAAGCGTCTGCTGAATGAAATTGTAGATGTACTAAATCTAGATTAGTTTTTAATTGTGCAGCTGAGCTCGTCTTAATTTTAAATCTAGATTCACTTATTTTCTAATCTCTGATTTAACCGAATCTCAGATTGAATTAGTCTTTGTTGGTGCGACCCAAGTGTTTAATACCAGTAGATCAGTAACAAACTGATTGAAAGTGAAGCACAGCCTCCTTTTGGCTTTTAGAAAACCTGTTGTTTGTCACAGAAACACAAAATCTATCCACTGAAAGAACAGATGCAAAAACCTCTTGAAAATAATGAAGCAAGAGAGATTCATTGGAAGAGTTTGAGACGTGTGGTGCATCAGATTCCCTGCTTCTGTTGTGAATTTTATTTATTTTTGGGATAAAAGACCATAATAATGTCAAGTTAACTAAATCTAATCCTGCTGTCAACTGTTTCCTTCTGCTTCTCCTTTCTGTGTTTAGTGTCAGTGAGCATTTCCAACCTGTATCCAGGCTGTGAGAACGTGAGCGTGAGGAGTCGCAGCATGATGTTTGAGCCCAGCCTGACCAAAGGAGTCCTGGAGGTCTTCTCCCCCGTCCACAACGCTCTGTCCACGGCCGACGAACAGGCCACCAAGGCCATCGACATCCAGCACGCCAACATCCACGGTGAGAGTTTAGACTTTACACAGTTAGATAGAATAGAATGGTTAACCTTGTATTTTCTAGATGAGCTGTGATGCCACTCTTGTATTTTCTCCTCTCTCTAGGTGTGGGTGATTTCAGCGTGTGGGAGTTTTCGGGGAACCCTGTCTACTACTGCTCCTACGACTACTTTGCGGCCAACGACGTCACAGCGATCCACCTGGTCCTGTTCAGCCTGGAGGAGCCGTACGAGACCCAGCTGAGTCACATCACCTACTGGCTGAACCTGCTCAAGGCTCTCACTCTGCCGCAGGACAACATCGGTGAGGAGACGCCAGCCTCGGTCGTGTTTTTACTGCAACCGCGTGAAGTGATCAATATATTTTGTTACGCTAAAATATTTGATGATGATTTGGTGCCGCATTGTTGGGAAGCGTTTCTGCTGCCCACATGTTGAGCTGTTAGCTGCTCCATTTGTTTGTCAACTGGAAGACTCCAGTATTTCTTTTAAAGTTTTACAGCTTTTACATCTTTTAACAGCTGACAAAGCAATTTCCCTGCACGGATTATTAACCCTTTAAGTCCTAGTGCGTCATCGGCGACACGTTTGGTCAAGCGCACTTTGGAATACCGTCAATATGTCACCGTTTGTGCTATCGGAAAAAAATCCAACGGTTTCTAAAAGATGAGGCGTTGCGCTTTACAGCCAATATGGTGTCATTACGGTAATTTCATTCGTGCCCCGCCAGGAATCCGCTGGATGAAATTACCATAAAATTACCGTAATGACACCAATACTGTAAAATTTAACATTTTTAAATTACCGTAATGACGTCGTCAGTGTTTCCCAAAGCCCAAAATGGCCTCGTGAAATGTTTGGTTTTGTCCGTAGCCAAAGAAATTCAGTTTACTGGCTGCGAGGAGGCAAGAAACCAGAAAATATTCACATTAAGAAGCTGCAATCAAAGAATTCCTACTTATTTTATTTAAATAATTACTCAAACCGATTCATCGATTATCAAAATAATTGCAGTTTATTGTAACAGTTGACAACTAATCAATTAATCGATTAGGTGTTGCAGGTGTATTAATGTGGAGGAGGCTGTGAAGGGGATGGGAGTCTGAAGTCAACAGTCATCTCTTTCTTTTTGAGTTTTAGTTGACATTATTGTTTGGTTGTAAGTCCAGTCAGTTAAGGTTTGAAGCTAAATGTATAAACTTCTATGATTTGACTGCTGTGTGTTTATTTTTTGTCTTTCTCCAGCGTTCGGAGGCCGGATCAAGCAGCCCCTCGAGGTCGTCCTGGTGGCGACCCACGCTGATCTCGCCGACGTCCCTAGAGCTTTTTCTGGAGAGTTCTGCTACGACAAGGAGAGAGCTCTTCTCAAAGAAATCAGGAACAGGTCAGGACTCAAACCAGAGCACACGAGGTGGAGATTAGGGTTGGGTTCTGATGTCTGCCTCCACTTTGGGTCCTATTGAGCTTTAATCTTTTCATCTCGTCTGGTTATTTTTCATCGTCATAGATGAGATGAGTGAGTATCAGAAGCTTTCTCCAGCAGATTAGACCAGCCGTGGCTAGTTAGTGGTACATTTTGTGCCACTGAAACTCAATTGTTTTAGTTAATGTTCTCTCACCAAGCTGCTGACCGCTATGTAACACCCTCCTCTGACCTCCAGTGAACTGTGGTTTTGTAGTTTTACCACTGTGGCAACATCTCTCTAGAGAAACCATCAGCTGGCTGCAGCACATTAGAAACACAGGAAGTAGTTCCAGGATGTTCCATCTGTCATTTCAGCAAACGGCATAAATCAGTAGTGGACTTTCCATTTGTGACGGCCACAGCAGTGCCAGTTTCCCACTTAGTGGTTGGGCTGTGGGTGTGGTTAATTTAGGAGGATGCCTGGCACCTGAGGGTGGCTTTGGATACTCACCTATATACAGTCGTGGCCAAAAGTTTTGAGAATTTAAGGTCAATCCTCAAGCGGCGGGTGGACAAACAAAAACCCACAAATTCTGACAAATGATTAATTAAACTGATTATTCATATTCCTCGGTCAGGATGTGGTCCAGAAGTTGATTGACAGCATGCCAGGGTGAATTGCAGAGGTCTTAAAAAGAAGGTAAACACAGCAAATATTGACTCTTTGCATAAACTCAATTTAATTGTCAATAAAAGCTTTTCACAATTATGAAATGCTTGTAATTATACTTCAGTATACCATAGTAACATTTTACAAAAAGATCTAAAAACACTGAAGCAGTGAACTTTGTGAAAACTAATTTT
>OMNN01097824.1:0-10936 GCA_900302755.1 Chromis chromis
GCCCAAGATGTTGATTTGACCTCCAAACTTCCTAGACCACATTCTGATCAAGCATCAACAGGATGCAGTGGAACAAGTTGGATTGACAGAGGCCTCACTGCACAAGCCAGAGTACCCAAAAGATCCACTGCCAACGTCCTGGTGCCAGACCCCATAGGACACCCTGAGAGGTCCTCTTGTCCATGCCCAATGGTTCAGAGCATTTTTGACCACATAAGGGGGACCAACACAATATTAGGCAGTTGGTCATAATGTTATGCCTGATAGGTTTACATCTGTATGCATGAAGATTTTATTTAAATATCGGGGCAAAATACATTAAGCTGGGGGTCTTTGTCTTTGTCTTTTCTCTGCTCCCCAACTCTGGAATTCTCTCCCATCAGACATCCGTAACATCAATTCTCTCCCACAGTTCAAATCAAGACTCAAAACTTATCTGTTTCAATGTGCACATTCATTGTAATTTAACTTCCTTGGTTTTTATTATGGTCTGTTGTTTTTATTATTTGTATGTATTTGAATTGTGTTTTTAATCTATTGTAAAGCTTCCTTGAGTGCTCAGAAAGGCGCTGTGAAATAAAATGTATTATTATTATTTGTGAAGCAAACTGAATTTCCTGCACTTTTGAAAATTATGTTGCACACATTTGTGCCTTTTCTGTCAGTTTTTAGTAAAAAATGTTTTTTATTTATGTAAAGGAAATGACAAAATTCGGACTCAAGAAGACAAATCAAAATATAATAGACTATATATGGATATAATTACATTTTCCACTATAGATTCAGTGGTTGTATGAGCTCATGATTTATAGTGATATTTTTAACAGTACAAAAAAAAGATCCAGTGCTGAAGAAAAGAAAAATCTAATTATAAGCAAAATTGTTGCATCAATTAGTCGTGTTATGGCTGTTTTTGAAATGCAAGTCTTCTGCTTCTTTTGCAGCAGAAGAATAAACATTTTCCAAACATTGAGGGGACGTATCCCTGTATCCCACTCTGTCAAATGAATGTCTGTATAAAACACTGTCAGCTGGGGATAAACAAAGTTTGGGTTGCCACAGGACATACAGTAAATCACTGCAGCTAAACTGATAGAACCCTTCATGACAGATGTTTCATCACTGAAAAGACTTATTTACGGAGAATATAAACTATGGGATGAGGCTGGAGTTGAATTCACTATGAGGACGTCACATGTCGGATCTCTGTCAGGATGAGCTGACAGGAGAAAACCTGCAGTAGTCAACACACAGAAAATTAAAGTGCACCAACGTGATTGAAAGCATTATGTTAAGAAGTGAGTAATGAGACAATGTGCAGTCATACATAAAAACAATGTTTGCAAAAGCTTGTGCATTCCAGTTTATTTTATATCAAATTTCCCCTTAATCAAACTCTGATGTACAAATTAAAACGGAGTTTTAACATGCATTACAGAATCCTGCGATGTCAGAAGTGAATCTTCAAAATTGAATGACAGTAAAAACCCGTATAGATGCCAATCCCTCCCCACGCACTTACCCATCCCTCCCTGCATCCCAGGATTAAAACAAAAGATTGTTTTGAAGGTTTTTTTTTTCTATTTTTAAGTAGTTGTGGGTGATGTAGCAGAGGGACAAACCTATAAGAGACTCTCGGCTGAATGCAACTCATGTTGCCATGGCCATGTATCTTGGCACAGACTGCATGCAGCTTCCCTCGGATAGCACGTAATCAGCCACAGAGAAGGGGCGTGTGTTTGTGACAGTAAGTGCTAATGACTCCAAATTACACAGCAAACAACACGGGGGGCTGATTTGTTTCCGTCACACAGAAAAAGACAAACTTCACCACCACTTACTGCCACACATGCAAACGTGCTGGAGAGCACGATGTGACATTCACATCTAGTGAGATCGAGAGGATAATGGAGGGGAGGGCGGGGCGGAGGGGTGTGTGGAAGGGCTAAAACAGTGTCTTCCCTCTCCTCGAGCCGCGAGGACGCAGAGGAGCCTCAGTGGACTGATCGCAAGTTGAGTCAAACAGAAAACCATTTTGCATGATTGCCTTATAGGTCCTCACACTGTAAACATTGACCTGTTAAAGCTGAGAGCTAATCTGCAAAGCTAGCTTAGGCTCATGTCTTCACAACATGTGAGTGAAAGTGTGGCTTCATTAAAACTACCCTAAATCAGTAACTACAAAGTGTCTCTGCTTGAGTGCAGAGTGAAAAGAAGCAGCATTTTACCATCACGAAAACCCTGTCCTGTCGCCTGAACCCTGTTTCATTAGGGTAGAACTTACACCCCCACCCTCCTCCATCCACACACAGAATCACATTACATTCCTACAAGCCTTTGTCACAACACACAGAGGAAGTTTTCCCTGTATTAGTTTGGGGAATAATGAAGATGAAGAAGCCCTGTTGTACCCCTACAGCGAGACTACATGACCACAGGGGATACTGGTCCGGTGTCACAGGTGGAGCAGACATTGACACGCTTTGTCGGAGATGTGATGATGCAGTGTCGGAGGTGGGATGGGGAGGGAGATCGGGAGGTTAAGGCACTTCAAGTCTCCCGACGAGTGGTTTAGGGATGATGGTAACACGGGCGTTTGCTCTCCAGGGAACACCAGAGCTACATTTGGGTTTAGCTCCTCTGTGTGCGTTTCCAAAGGTAGACAGAAGCAAAAAAAACAAAAAGTCCATCGGAAAAACTGATAAAGCAGAGGTAACAGTGAGGTGAGGAGGACCTGTTCTTTGTGTTTGTGAGCGAAGTGATGAATGACACACGCTTGCATGTTTTTTCACAAGTTCTATTATAATGTGTTATTCTTTGTGTGTGTGTATGTGTGTGTGTGTGTGTGTGTGTGTGTAACCTTGGCACCTAAAAATAAAACATGCTCCTGAGCTCCCCCTCAGTCGGCACTAGCGGCCCACCACGACTGATCTGTGCGCTTCGAGATCAGCTTTTCTTGCATAAGGCTTGAGTCCCTAAAGATCCTCTCCAGAGTCAAAGAAAAGTGGCAACAGAAAAATAAAACACAGCGATGAAAAGAATAAAATCCAGCACACGAGGCTGCCTGTCAGCAAGAAGAACGAGCGGAGGAAGAGTGCTGACCTTGGCACTGCTTGTTTCGGATCTGCTGAGGGCCCGGATCTGTCCCGTTTCCCGGACATCGCCTGCCCCGTACTGCATCCCCTATGGCTACAACTGTGGTCGCCTGAGGGGTCAGAGGTCAAGTCACAGGCAGAGTGGCTTGCTATCAGAGCTTCCGTGTGTCTGCATAAGTGGCACTGCAAATATAAGTTGTTAAAAGCAAAAAGAAGAAGAGGACACGAGCGCCAAGAGGCTCTAGAGGAACTGACCGGTGCTGCTGTACGTCACGATAAGACTGGGCTGGACTATAAAGTGCATACTTAACCCCACCCCCCTCCCAAGTGCTCGTGTGTGGAGGTGTTACTGTACAAGTGCACACACGTGTCCGAAAGTTCCTCTAGAGCGGCTAACGTGGCCTCCTGCGATTTGCATGGTCGTGGAGAAGAGCACAGGAGACTTTAAAATATTATCTTACACTGGAAATTACATCTATGGAACAAATCTTTACAATATGAATATGTCTATGTAGATACATTGGCAAATATGAGCAGAAAATTGTTAAAACACAACCCAAACCCATCCTCCACCTTTGCTGTCATTCTGAGTGAATGAATGAATAAAAGGATAAACTGAAGTCATCCGTGATTGTGGAAGGTTATTTGCACTTCCCAACCCTAATCAACTCTGCTGCCCTTAATGATAATGCATCTCCATCATCGCCTTGGCTGGTCTGAAAGGAAGTAATTCATGATTTATTCATAGCTCCTTCGTTGCCGTAGCGACCGAGAGACAAAGTGTTCTGATTGGCTTGCTGTGGAGTCCCAAATGTCCGGACCAATCAGAGGTGAAGTGCAGCCCTTTCAATTGACTGCCCGGAGCTGTGCTGCCTCTCCTTTGGAGGAATCCCGCTGCTCGGAGGAGCTAGGAGTCTACATCTTCTAGATCGCTCTTTGAATCGCCGAGCATCATGGGAGACTCCGACCCCTGTGGCAGAGATGAAGTGAATATTTAATAGGAGAACAGAGAAGCGAGGTGTTTTTGTGAGAGAGAGAAAAAAACAAATCACGGTGAAACATCCCTGTGCTAGGGGAGCCACAGCAGGATTATAATTTCTATGCAACACACTCATTATCTGTAGTGCCAGAAAAAAGTCTGACAATCTTGTGTTGTGTGGGCAATCTTGACAAGCACAGCAGGATCCACAGAAGAATGGAGCGGCTTCAAATCCACTGCTAATAACAACCGTGGGAGGTAACAAACTGCCTTTACAGCTTTTGACAGAAGCACAGGGAGATTATCCATTTGTGCTCTATTCTTCTCTCTTTGGCTGCGTGAGATGAGCCTGAGCTGCTGTAACACCGAGTGTCATCTCAGAGCTCCACTGACCTAAGCAGCTAGCGGGGTTGTGTGGCTGATAGCTACCTGTCGGAGGCTGCGGTCGGCGTTTTCATTCGCTGGGCTGCCGTCGGAGCCATTACTGCTGCCAGACTGCTCCTTCTCATTTAACAATGCTGTGGCATAGGCCAAGGTATCCTGCAGAGTTCAACACACACACACAGTCGAACAGAAGTGAGTTTGGCTGAGAGCAGAGGAGAAAAATAAACAGCAAGTGTAAGTTAGTACATTTGTGTAACAGTAGTGGACCAGGAGGGGGTCATTTCATGCTGATATACAGTGTTTTGGTTCATGTGCGTGTGTACCTGTGCAGATATAGTGCGCTGGAAGGTTTTATTGGTGGAAGTCTCATTGGAAACGTTGCTCTGTGGAGTCCAGTAATGTTCTGTCATCTGAGGGCAGAAGGAAAATTATTTACTATGAACATACGGAATCATTTAGAGCATTTAATCAGTGTATGAACTGTGTGTGTCCTTGTGCTTATAAGGGCTCTGACTTCCAACCAGGGAGTACTTGTGCCTGGGTGTAAGTGGAAATACTGTTAAGCAGTAATATTAAAAAATAAGGTTATGATTAAAAAAACACAACAAACATATTGAATGAGTTATAAACAACATACGTTGCCACTAAGAGTTTGTAGAAACTATAGATAAGCAGGCAAGAAGTTAAATGGTCAAAATATTTAGCTAAAGTTAGCTAAAAGTAGTGGATAAGGAATTTTAATAGTTGACTAAAGTTAGCTAAAGGTAATGGATAAAAAGTTTAAATAGTTATCTTAATTTGTCTAAAATTAATGAATAAATAGTTGAAATAGTAAGCTTAAGTTAGCTAAAAGAAATAGATAAACACTTTAAACAGCTTACTAAATTAAGCTAAAGGTAACGGATAAACGGTTGAATAACTTAGGTAAGGTTAGCGGGACAAAAAGTTTACATAGTTAGCTAAAGTTAGCTAAAAGTAAAGGATAAAAAGTTGAAATAGCTTAAGTTGGCTTAAAATAATGTATAAAAAATAATTGACAAAAGTTCACTAAAGGAATTTTATATAAAGTTGAAATAGTCCACTAAAGTTAGTTAAAAGTTATGGTTAATAAGTTGAAATACTTAGCTTAAGGCCATCGCTAATAACGTTGAAATAGTTAGCTAAAAGCAATAGATATAAAGTTTAAATAGATAATCTGCTAAAATAATTTGGTTCTAGTAACAGGATGGTTAAAAGGTCCATATTCTGCTACATAAGTGGTGGTCGTATTAATGCAAACTTGACCACACAAAGCTAAACACTAACACTCTAATTGTATGAAAACTCTTGTACCAATACAGGTTTTATATGATTAACAGTTTTAAACAGCATTTAGACAAAAATCACTTTAAACAAACACAATTTGGAGCATAGCAGATGATGTCAATGACAGTGTACTGATGTCCATCTAAAAGGGGCTGTGGTTCATTGGATAAAAAAAAAAGTTGGAAATAGAAACCAGTGGTTTGGGGTCAAAAGTGCTGGGAATCTTTGTTAAATTTAGTCTTCTATATTTCTCTCCCTTCATATCCTTTCAGCTATCTACTATCACTCTTACAGAAGCAAAACAAATACCAAAATGTCTTTCAAACTTAACAAAATGATTGTCCTAATACATGTGGTCATGCAGTATTTCATGAGCTCACCTTTTTCTGCAGCCACTGCACTGCCCAGCTCCAGTGACCAGACAAGTCCTTGAAGTAATCCTTGGCTGGAGGACACCTGGTGAGGAAATGAAAGGAGGGTCAGAATTATGTTGCTCAGTAAATCTGTCATAAAATGATGAAGAACTGCCCACAATAAAGTTTATCTTCCTGCACAATCTTGACCTCTGAACCTTCGATATACTCACTTCTGAGCTAATGTGACCAGGAACTTAACACACTGGTAGCAGCGTCTGCTGTCCACGTTGTTGCTCTGGTGCATCAAAGCTGTGAGGAGAAATGGCTGTGTTATTATTTCTGACTGTAAAGGAGTTGCAAGGCTTTTTTGTACTTGTGTTTTAATCTATTGTCGTTGTAGCTGTAGGTAAAAGCACCAAAATAACAAAACCTAAGACGTACCTAAGAGGCCTTTCTCTGACTCAAAAGCATACTTGAGTCTCTGGGATTGCAGAGGGTCTTCCACAACCTGAGGGAAAAGATTTAACCTCAATTAGCAAAGCTCATAGCTAAAAGTAATCATATAATTATAATGTGATAAATCAACAATGAAGGGTCAGTGAAAACCACTCACTAGTAGCTCCTGCAGCATCTGAAAAATGTTCTTCAGTTCATGAGGTGGAGCCGTTTCCAGCTGGGTCTGTGACGTACAAAGTATTCAGAGTATTTTAAAACATATTCATTGCCAGCTGAATGTGCGACAGCTGGCTTTTGAAGCTTTCTTACCTTGAGTAACTGCAGCACTCCCAGGGAGAAGGGCTCATTACAGTACGAGCAGTAGGTCACCATTTCTATCAGGAGAGAGAGGGGCCCTGACAGCTCACGCATGGCAAACATCACCTGGTTGATATTCACAATGAAGGAAAGAGAACATCAGTTAAACAGGTTAAGAGCCTTTTATAATCAAATGTGAAAAAGTTAAAACTTAGTTGTAGGTTTTTATGTTACCTCTAGAAGGTAAGGCTGTCCCTCTGGAGTGAAGAGTGAGGCCAGGATGTCTGCATGTAGTGGAAGGAGTGGCGCCGAGGACGGGACGCTGCTCACACGAAGCTTAAACCCTCCTGGAGCTACACAGGACGACAGGTGACAACTATAATCAAACCGAAAGCTGGACAGGACAAAAACAACCATCTTGTGTGAGAAACGGATTCTAGTGTCTCACCCTGCGTCCGCTGGGGACCGACGTCAGAGTGCAGCGTGATATGGGCCAGAGTGCTGTGGAGGTGAAGAAACTCCCGAGCCTGAGCTGGACTCCACCGTCGGTTCTGAAAAAGACACACACAGGAAACTTTGACTTAACTAGACTCACAGATATTCATATTTTTTTTCCTATTTTCACATCCAGATGATACTCAAAATCTGTTTTGAAGCAAACAATACAAAACTACATTTGCATTTTAATAGTTTTCTGGATGTTTCTTTTTTTTAAAGATTTATTTTTTTGGCCTTTTCATGACTTTATTATTAGAGAGGACAGGACAGTGGATAGAGTTAGAAACAGGAGAGACTGGGGAAGGACATGCGGTAAATGGCCGAGGTCGGACTCGAACCCGGCACAGCCGCTACGCCTCTGCACGTGGGTCACGCAACATAACCGCTAGGCTATCGGGGCGCCCCTGGATGTTTCTTGAGAACCGATAATTTGGCACCAAGTTGATACCAATAATTCTGAAAATGTGCCCGTTGTTATTGTATTAAAGACACTAAAAGTACTGCAGCTATCACAGGTAGACTCCTGGAGATTGTGACTTCTCCATGGACTCAGAAAGGTTGAGCAACAGGTCCACTGCAACTTGTGGAAATAAGACACCTCAAAAGTTGGATATGGAGTTATTTAGCGTTTGAGTCGATGATCTGGGACCAGTTATAGTCGACCATTCAGAATTCAAACAATATCACGTGTAAAGAAAGCAGGAGACACCTCAAACTTATCCGAGCAGCTCAAGGACAGATCTG
Organism: Chromis chromis; assembly: GCA_900302755.1. Classification (NCBI taxonomy): domain Eukaryota; kingdom Metazoa; phylum Chordata; class Actinopteri; family Pomacentridae; genus Chromis; species Chromis chromis. Next base: position 8,115 of record OMNN01097824.1, read on the forward strand.
TACACAGAATTCAAAATGAGACAGCTTCAGTTATTACCGTTTATTGTAACAGCATCTTGTTACAAGGCTCACATCTTGAAATGTCATTGTTTGGGAACTGCGACATCTACGTCTGTTGTAGCAAGGCTCCCCTCAGATCGTTCACAAAGCTTGCTTCGTGTAACGTAGCAATAGCTCATAATGTGAGCTGGGTGCTGTAGATAATTATAGTTCAACCTGACAACATATAGCGCTGTGTATGTGTGTGCGTGTTAGTTCACTGTGTACAGTCATCTCTGTGGGTTCCCTAATGATCTTTCCACAGCATCAGCATGAGGAGGATGCTGAGCAAAAGACACAGATGCAAGACAAATATAGCCAACGATATCTGCCAAGTATGAAGCTTTTCAGAGGCTCAGAAAATATGACAAAACCTAAATAAATACTTGAAGGCTACATTCTACCTTTTATTCTAATGTTAATTTATGTATTTGGCAGCTGGGCTCTGTGGTAGAAGTGCTATGCCACCGAAAAACAGCTGATTGTTGTTGGGCCGCCGTATAGCTCGCTGATTTAAGGTGTTACCATGTGGGCACAGGTCGCCAGCAGCGGTCATGAGTTCGAGTCTGGCTCAGGATCCTTTGCTGCATTTCTCTCTGCTCTATACCCCCCTGATTGTGTTCTATCTCAACCTTTTTTTTTGTTGGTATTTATGGAATTGGAGTGTGTGTTGGAATTTATGTTGATATATATTCATTTTATTGGTTGAATTTTTGTTGTGGTATCGAAACTTGAATCAAGGATCAAGAAGTATATCAGTGATATTGGTACAGACTACCAAATTTCTGGTATCATGGCATCCGTAACACCGTAAGTACAACAGTAGAGTTAAAAAAGTGTTGTGGTTAGGAATAAAGAAATCTTCAGGGGGCAAACTTAAAATCATCATTGGGTTTTGTTCTACTGTGCAATTGTACCTGGTTGTTCTGTCTATTGGGTCCCAACAGGAAGATGAGCATCCGACGATAAGCTGAGTGTTTCAACAACAACTGACAAGGACCGCCACCCTGAGAGAGCAAACAGAAACAGAAAATGCTCAGGACACTATTTAATACACATTTAATTGAATAGTTTGTACTTTAAACACTAAGATGTGCAGATTTACCCTCTGAGCAAAGTTGCTGAAGAGGCCAAAGTACTGCGCACAGTTTTTCACATTCTCAGACACATCTTTGTCCAACAAGGAGAGCAGAGTGTCGGTCAAATTGTCCAGTCCCGGGTCTCCGAAGTGAAGCGCGCTCTCCAGAGTTTTTTCGAGGATGGATGCGACCACCACCCTCACCTCTCTCACGCTGCACTCCAACAGACAAACCCTGAGGAGGTGAAGTCATAATAATCATTATCAGCACTCTAATGAATACAACGGAACCTGTGTGGAAAGAAACTGTCTAATGTGTTGTGAGAAAGCTAAAAAAAATAAAAATAAAACACTGTTCATGTGGAAAAGTTTTGTAGCCTTGAGACACACAGCTAAGTGCAACACTCTGTACCTCCTCTCTGCAGGAAGGGGTGTGTCGTATGTAAAGGGGTGTGTCGTGTGTTTCCAGGACATCCGATGTTTGACAACCAATCACATCCGAGGACCACATAATCACCCCATGCTTTAACAGAGTAGTGTAAGGCAACACCTTTCTCTAAATCACATGCTTTGGGGGTAACTATCCTCTGGCTCTAACTGTTTACATTCCTGAGACTGACCTGCTCTTTCAGCCAATCGGCATTCAGTCGGTGAGCTACACGCATACAGGTGTTTATTATAGCCCTGCTGTAAGTGCAGCTGCAATTATGGAAGCTCGCTCCGAGAGCTCTCCAGAGGCTCGAATGGAGTGCTTGTACGATTAAAACATGTTACAGAGCGCTACGGATGCTGCTACATTGTCAGTTAAAGTTCAAGTATGTGAGTGTGCGTATTTGATAGAGAGCTTGAGCGGCTCGAGCAGCATAGTGGAATTATTTGACCCTGGCTGGAGAGTGGCATTGATTAGAATGAGGGAGCAGTGCTAGGAGCTGCCAAGTCTGTAGTATCGCATATCACGAGGACAGCTACAAAAATGCTGCAGTGATTAAACCCGGGCCAAGTCCCCTGCAAAATCACCCCTTCAAACGCACAGTATTATCCATGCTGGATGTTTCACGGGCTGCAGAGAGCTGAAGTGATTGTGGTCTGATGACATTTGTGCTATTCAAGGAGCAGCAGCTCTGAAAATGCAACTGAAAATCACTGACGCAGCATCTGAAAAAGTTTAGAGGAACCTTTTCTGCAGCAGGTGGATGGAAAACTCTCACCCACATCATCATATAGATCACATCAGGTGAGAAACATAATCGAAGCTCTCATGAGTACTAACCGGGTGATTTCCCGTCCCTCTTGGCCCACCAGGTACTGCACCATCCACTGACACGCCTCACTGCTCTTAGACAGCAACACCTCCACCGTCGCCATCCACTCCTCTGTGTCCACCCTGCACACAAAATACACATATAATGTTGCTCCTCATGAGGGATATTCAAACTTGACACGTGGATGAATGTAATGTATGTGTTTGCTTACCGGAGTTTCTTTTTAGTGTGCAGGTAGGTGTGAAGGAGGAAGTGAACAGCCAGCTGGAGACTCTCTTTAGCCATTGGCTGGTAGTCTGGATGCTTCAGCTTTGTCTGTAAAAGGTTTTTCAAAACTTTATTAAGGATCATATTGCATAAAATTTGTGTTCTGAACAATTTATAGCTGTGATTTTATGGTTTTATGCAAAAATATATGAAATTATTAAATATTAGATTAATAG
>OMNN01097824.1:10956-27542 GCA_900302755.1 Chromis chromis
TGATTAGATTATACATATGTATAATAGCAATAATGCCAATATACTGCATAAACTGTATGACTGAGACTTTCAGAGTGGTACTTTGATTCTACATTAACAATGTTTAAATAATCATTATGTACTTAAGAGATAAAGTGAAAGATGACAAAATAAAACAGTTCTGGTCAGGGGGAAAAGAGAAACAAAATTAACAGCAAAATTAAGATAATAAACAGGTTTTGTGAGTCTAATTGTACAATAAATTTGATTCCTGTAAGGAAACACAGTTACCATATAAAGCTGAGGTTGGTTGAAGTTATGCATTAAAAAAAACAAAGCTGAAATTCTATATTGTTGAAGTTTTGTTGGTAAGAAAGAGTTAAATTAATACAAGAAAAATCAGATAATCTATGTGCATCTATCTTAAGAAGTACTGCACAAAAAGGTAAAGTAACATGATGAACATGCTCCTTGAAACCCGAGAGGGATATTCATGTCTTATGATTCCAACATATGGTGTATAAATGAAGCTATGTAGTTCTAGTATATATTTCTATGTAATCAGAGAAACCAACAAAGGCACATACCGCATTGACTGAGGCCAGGGAGAGGGTGAAGTTGAAGTAGTCGCTGTTGTATACGTCTCTGTTCTTCATGAACTTCAGATTCTCATCTCTCACGATCTGCGTAACACACAAATATAGAAGTCTGAATGATTCTTCCTCAGACTAACAGAACAAATGCTAAGCTAGCATAAGACAAACTTTGTTTACTAACAGCATCAATGTTAAACAGGCAGCTCGGTGCTACTTTACCTGATAGATGCTGGCGGGCATCTTCTCTACAAATAGGCCCTTCTTCTCTCCTTTGCGGACCAGGCGGGTGAGGAGGGTGAGGCGGTCGTTGTTGGCTCTTGGGGGGCGAGGAGAGGACTGAGGGGAGACATCAGGGGAGGACGGGGCAGACCTGGGAAATATAGAGATGCATGAAGTTAATTAGTTGTTTTTGTGACACTGTTCATGTACACATAAATGCTGTTTAATGCATTAAGCTGCTTGTAAGACATCAGATTGGTAATTTCTTTACTGTCTGCTGGGAAAAGATAAGTGATGCATTATCAATGACGTAATAAGAATGTGTATGAGGTGAGTATCGGACTCACAGTGTGAGGTCCTCAGCTTCCTGCCTCATGATGCTGACTCTGCTTTTCTTGGGCAGGACAGGTGAGTTCTGGTCGCTGATCTTCTGATAAAACAGCATGTAGGCATTCCAGTACCTCCTCCGCACATCAGGGTATGGGTTGGCTTCACACACAAACACAGAAAACAACGTTACTCAAAGTGTGTACCTCATGAGAACTGACTGATACACAGATTTCAGTGTTTGTGCTACTTACATTGGTCATAAACTTTGGGACGGTACTCTCCGCCGAAGCACTCGTACTCCAGAGTTTCATCGTTCATATCAAACTCCTCCACCACGTTGTCGTTGAACTTGTACCAGCGTCCACGAGCGCTACCACTGTAAGACAAAGATAGAAAGACGGTAAAGGAGGAGTTTGAGAGAATCAAGTAGGTTCCAAATATAACTCAAAAAAAGTTAAAACCAACAACACAAACTAAAAAAGCTTACAAGCATACAAGTAATAGAAAACAGCTACTAGTGAGTCAGTTAAATAATCAAGATGACTGAATGCCATTTTGAGATAATCAGTTGTGGCTGATTACCGGCTCACATGGCCAGTAAACAAAGTCTAAAATTAGAAGGACCTGCAAAACAGGTGCTTGAGTAGAAAAAGTAAATGTTATAGTTGGAAATTAGCAACTGAGAGTTTTTAGTGTTATTTCAGGTCCAAAGATTGATGAGGTAAGATAAATCTGTAAACAGCACTACAAGAAGCAACACTATGTTTAGCATGTAAGACTTCAATAAACTTACCAGACCAGTAACAGGACATGCTACTATCTGCTGATACACGTTGTTTGAAAGTGCACTAAAACATCATTTTCACTCATGAGTTACTTTTTGTAAAGTTTAGTTTTTTGATTACCTGACATTTATTTAGTTGACATTTGAGTGCATTGCAGACAGAGTACAGATCTGCATAAGCCAAGAGAGACAATGCAACAGCATTAATCAAATGTTCATAAAGTTCAAAAATGTTGTCTCATTTGTTTTCATTATAGTGGATTTTATCAGACTGAAAAATCCACACTAGGTGACCAATAGTTGATTAATTCACAAGATTTCCACCCAGCTGTGGAATATGACAGATCCCTTGCTGAAGACCAGTGCACATCCAGATTGTCTGGTGATTTTTTTATCGTCACTGTCTTGAGGTATAAACCCAAACAGATCTTTCTACCCGACATAAAGGATAACTAACGAAGAAGCAGCAGCTCCAGAATGTGTGTAATTTCCTGCAGCAGTCTGAGAACAAACTTTCTTTGTTGTAATATTAAGAGGGGATAGGAACAAACGAGTGAGCGAGAGCAGGGTGCCAAATACTAGTTTCTGTGGTCTCTTTAAGTTCCACTTCTCCAGCGAGCATTCCTGCCTTCCAGAGCCAGACATCTGGAGACGCTTACAAACTAAACCAGGAGCCCACACAAAGTCTGATGCTGCATTCATGTGCCCCAAGGAGGTCTTTTAAATTCTGCCTGGAAAACGAAACCAACAGATTAACGTGCTCCGCTAATCGCTGGTTATACGTTTCTTACAGAGAGCAGAAACAACGGCAGGAAGATACAGAGAACTTTGCAGCACGTAGTGTTGGCATTGAAACCTGAAAATTACTTGCTGAGAAAATGATTCCTTTAAATGGGGAGGAACTACTGACTCCAGTGTCTCTTACCGTCTGTCTTTAATGAAGGAGTAGTAGTGTCCGGCATGCGCCTGACCACTGTGGACAACAACTCCCACCAGCTCATAGTTCTCAGAAATGGTGACTTTCTTTCTGGGTGACCCTCCTGACGTCCCATCGCCTCTTCCTTCCCCTCCGTCTCCACTGCAGTCTTGACGAGCCATTCCAGCGACGGTGTAGGGCTCCATGTTCAACACCCAGGGAAACTAAAAATAATACAGATTTAATACAAATCAGATTTATAATTCAATTCAGGGATTAGGGGTGCTATAATAAAAATCAGGAAGCATGTTCTATTAAGCAGAAGTATGTGATCTTGGATTAGATATGCTTCATACTCTAATCTGTTCATCATATTTGATGGAGCGTCCGCTTTCCCAGTCGAAGCCGAAGCGCATGAGGTGAATACAGAGAACGCTGGGCAGGGATTTGATGCATGTCCTCTTCACTGTGGTCCTCTGTTAGATGAACAAAAACACACAGTGATAAGTACAGAGGGTGGCAGTACAGGAGAATATACGCAGACAGGGCAGCATACAGACCTTCTCCTTGCATTTCTCACAGTAGTAGGCGTTGCTGCCCTCTAGCACCTCTCCTCTGACAAACTGGTCCAGTGAAATCTCTAAACTCTGACAGGAAGTCACTCCAAGGTTCAGGGCCATGAACGTCTCTTCACGCTCATATCTGTGTAAGAAAACGTCCACAGTCAGTATCATGTGTGATGGAAAAAAATAGTGAAAATGGGGAAAGAAATATCAGAGGCTCACCGGTGAGGGCAGTCTTTACAAATCTTCTGGTCGGAGAAAATTCCCTGAAAAGTGTTTTTGAAGATCTGCTCTCGACCCATTTTCTGGAGGAAAGACATTTTGTCAAAATACATATTGCCAAAACCTGACCAATATCTTTTTTGGTTTAGATTGTGTGTGATTTATACCTTGAGATGTTCATCAAGCTGGTCCACCAGGCTGGTGAAGAACTCATAGGCATCCTGCTGTTCTCTTACATACAGCTCCTTGTTCCACATCTTGAAGATCTGCAACACACATAATCATTTTGCATGTCTTCACTGGATCAGGTAGGACGGGCTTTAAAAATTAAAATATTACAAACAGAGGAAGGAATCTCTGTTTATGTGTCTGTTTTGCTTTGCTCTTGCCAAAAACTGTAAATCCAATTTACTTTTTTTTGGGGCAGTAGTGGCCTAGTGGTTTGTTAAGCGAACTTGTAACAGGTGGGTCGCTGGTTCGAGCCCCCAGACTGGTAAGAGGTTGAGGTGGGAAAGTGAGAGCGTGTGGGCCCTTGAGCAAGGCCCTTAACCCCTGACTGCTCACCGGGCACTGCATGGCGGCAGCCCACTGCTCCTAATATGTATAGTTAAGGTTAACTTTGAATAGGATGGGTCAATGCAGAGAAGGAATTTCCCCAAGGGGATCAGTTAGATTAGATTTAAACTTGGCAGGTTAGTTCGCTGAGGCGGTGTGGTGTTGAAGTTGTTTTGATGATAGGTGGCCATTTAAGGGGTCTTTTTAGGGTCCTTAGTGGGCATTTAGCTGTGTGTGATGCTGTTAGGCAACATAATTAAAGGTAAATCTATGATATTGTGTGTTGATGTCACATTCCGATAAAAGCCATAGAAACAATGGCAAAACTAGTTCTGACTGAAAGCAGATTTCTTGTAGGATGGTGAAACTATACATCATTATTAAGGAACATTACTACATTAATTACATTCTTTAAAATGTGACCATATTTTAAGCATCATTTATTGTTGGGGACAAATTAGCAGGCAAGTCTCTTGTTGAGGCAATTATGGGGAGCATTTGTCTTAAACAGCAATGAAGGGAAAAAAAGATTAAAAATTAAAATTAAAAATATAGTCATGTTTACATATGTCCCACTGAGTAATAACTCTAGGCTTAATGTGTGATAGGGTGCAGGTATCCAAATTGGAGACAACAATGTATTTGGGTGGGTGATTTATGTGTTGATGCGGATTTGCATCCCTATTAGGAACATACACTGTCTATAAACTATGTCATGTCACTTCCTACTAGTTCATTCTTTACTGCAGTGATGTTTCTCTGAATAATGTAGTGATCTTGTTAAGAGAGTGAGAACTTTCACCAAGCATTAACAAGATATTTCAGAAAGTTTGTGAATGTGCTGTGTAGACCTCACAACACAACTTACCCAATTATCAACACTCTCAAAGAGAAAAGTGACTCACAAATGATGGGCATTGTTTTTTTCTCTTAATAAACTTTAAATTGGAAACTTACTAATGCCCTCCACACTTTTGCAATAACACTTCCAAACTGAATGCAATTACAATTAGAGCAAACTGCTGAACTCAATCTCTAGTTTGTTCTAGTTGATTTATCTGTGAAGTGTCTGTTACCTTCCAGAAGTTCTCAGGTATGTAGTACTGCAGTTTGCTCTCCATCAGGTGGCCAAACAAAGACTGGACCTGATAGAAGACACTCTCCTCTGGCTGGTCTGTGTCATCCTCAATGGACAGGAAAGCCTAAAAACAAACACAGATACTGCAGTCACTGAAACTGGTTTCACCATTTGAAACAGAGACTGCACTCAAAGAGCAGATGCCCTCTGGTGAGTAGATCAGGTAAACAGATAATGTGTGTACCTCTGGCAGGCCAGGCTGCATGTAAAGCTGCTGGAACACAGCGTTCATGTAACATGTGGCTCCACCGTTCTTCAAGCCAACAAAACCTGAGACTGACCGGCTCTCTACAGGGGGAAGATACTGACAAAGAGGCACAGAGTTACTTATACAGCCAAAAACATAATCAAACTATATGTAACAACACATAATATTGCATAAAACATTATTTAATCAGTGTCTTACATCAAACTCCTTGCAGAGGGAAGGATCTGACTGGTGGTGCATGGACATTAACTCTCTGGTGATGAGCCGAAGGTTTGGGAGAGAGCTGTCTGCCAGCATCACCAGCACCTCGTAGGCTGCCAGTCGGCTGCTGGCTGTGCTGCACCTGACCACACAGGCAGATGATTAAGCACTACTATCAACACTAACTAGAAACACACAGAGCTCTGCCCAAAATAGAGAGCTTTGTCCAAAAAACAAAAAGCGTTCACAAGCAATGCCAGAAATGAGCAAAAATATATATATATATATATTAATATTATACAAGAGAGAAATAAAATGTAAAAAAAAAAAAAAAGGAATAACATCCATACTTGGGGTGGAAGTCGTGGCTGGGAGCCGGAGAAGGTGTGGGGTTGGAACTGTTGATGATGATACGTGAGGCTCGGAACAGGAAGTCATCCAACAACTGCTGGATGAGAGACGGCCCTGTGGACAGTGTTTCATAAAGTCACATTACAGTTGTGTTTTGAATCAACTTCTGGTGTAGATGTGTACCCATGTTTGCTTGTGCGTGCTCACCGAGATGTTCTTTCTCTTTGCCGCAGAGTGACAGCAGCGTCTTGATGAGTCTGAGGTGTCCCGCCAGGAGGATGTTATCTGCCTCGCTGGTCTCCATCTCAGAGCTCCAGCTGGGCTCAAAGTTGTCGAGCCAAGAGATCTCATCCTCCAGCATGGTGGCTGCACTCACTTTTAACACCTCCATCTCTGACGCTGGAGGTGGTCAGGTAGGTTGAGAGATAGAGATAGAAGAGATGGAAAAAGTAAGCAACAGAGAGAAAATGTGTGATACACTGACCTGTAGTTGCTAAAACAGGAAGCTGTGAACTCTAGACTACAACAGTTCTGACATGTGGGACCATACTTTCAGATCTCGGCATTGACAAAAGTGACTTACTGGTCAGGTCATCCAGAAGCTGACATCTTAGATCAAAGTACTCGGTGCACTGGGACAGCAACCTGAGGAGAAAAAGCAAAATCAACATGACATATCTGTTAAAGTTTCAAAGATTTTGTGTCTTGTATTTCTAGGAAACGTACCTCTGGTTGACCCCTCTCATGACAGATGTGGGACTCCATAGAGGCAGCTGAGCAGTGAGAACAACTGAAATGAGGAACAAATTGGGCTTCTGGACTTCAGCGAAGGCAGAAGTGTCAGACTGGCTCAGCGTGTACAGCTGATCACAAGCCACACGGCGGATCTGAAGGAGGAAGAAACCGAGGAAAGATAAGTGAACACACTGCAATGTTAGGGTTTTATTTCTATGTTTATATGTGCAGTCTACTGAGAGTGTTGTTTACCTCTCCGCTGGGTGATCCGAGCAGAATATCAATGATAAAATCACTGACAGAGGGAAGGTTGTAAAATGAACCTGTAGAGAGAAACCAAGAGCAGAATTTAAAATCTAATATTATAGGCACTGCATAGAGCACTACTGGCAAAGTACAATTACGAACAACGGTATGCTTGTTGTCTGTACTTGTGCATGAGACTTACACAGCTGCTGACAGCGTAACTGCAGGCAGGTAACCAGCAGTGACAAAGCCTCGCGGGCAATGATGGCATCTTTGATGGAGACACTCTGCTGTCTGACACATATCCCTGCATGCAGTGCTGTTGGCGTTGTCTCGCCCTCACTGCTGGAGCTGCAGTTGCTTCCTGCAAACACACAGATCGATTGTTTTGCTTTCATTTTGGTAGGTTTTGTTTTTAGCTGTTCAAGCATGACTTGTTGGTCACAAATCAGGAATGAAGCCGTACAGGTTAATTACCACACCTGCTGAGTGTAAACATGTAGCTGGTATCATTACATGTTCTCTCCTTATATGTACAGTATGAAAGACCAACATGGAGAATGAGAAGAACTAACACACAGACAAGGGATCGACTGATATGGGTTTTCCAGGGCCGATACTTATGCCAATTATTGTTGGTCAAGAAAGGCAGACAACCAATATTTTGAACCGATACACATTGAATGTAATGTTTTAAAAGCAAGTGACAGCAGAGAAATTGTCATTCATAACAAGGCTTCTTCATTACTAAGGGTAACTATGTAAAATAGAAATAGGAGTGATTAAATCAGGACGCTCTCCTCTGTTTATGTGAGATCGACTGAGATTTATCAGTTTGTCTTCTGCAGTTACGTATGTTGTTCTTCTCTATTTTCTTCATCTTTCACTGTTCTATCACTTTAATTACCCACACTACCATCCACAGGTCCGTATCTTAAAGCATTATTAATTATTGTTTTCCAGACACCGTTTCAGGGTAATTTGTGGCTGCCTTCTAACTTAGCCATTAGCATAGCCTTAGCCACTGTGAGAGTAGTTAATTTCCTGGTTTGCGGCAACGGCTTGTGTTTCTTGTTTAGCTTTTGCAGTCTCTGCTTGAGAGACATTTCTGAGACCAGAGTGACGACAGACAGAGAGAGGAGGCTGCATCACACCTGAAATAGTGCATTTAATTTAGCGATAATCGGTCAATAAAAATACAAATACTGCTAATCAGAAAAATGCCAAATATCGGCCACAATAATCGGCCAGATCAATAATCCCTAACACAGACGAAAGTGTTCCGTTTGTGTTTTCCGTCTCACCTGTACTGCTGACTCTGGTGCGGACTCCTTGCGGCAGAAGTGAGCTGTGGGTCTCTCTGATTGGCTGCGGGCTTCCAACAAGATCCAATCGTCCTGCTGCAGCCGCCCAAGTCAGACGCATGAAACAGGCCACGGTGGAGGTGAAGTCACCCACCTCCATGGTCTAGAGAAGAGACAGCAAACACTATACTTAGAAACATTCTCCATCTGGGTGCTGAACTAAATGTGGATTTGCCATGGAAACAGCTCGATGCTGAGGGTGTTTGTCTCGTACCTGAATAGCGACGCGAGCAGCAGGTATGATCTCCTCGACTCTTATGGATGAGCGCTCAGACAAAGACATCTGTCTGTAGGAGGACTTCTCTGGAGTTCCACAGAGAGACAGCTGTCGTCCGGCTCGTCCAGCGTTACGGAACGGACGCGACGATAGCGAATCACCGTCTCTGATGACATCATCATCGAGCGCTGCAGGCATGCTCTGACCAACTAGAAGAAACCTGCAAACACAGCCAATGTGTATAAGTATGGAAGACTGGCTTAGTGTGTGACGCATCATATCCACCCCCGTGTGAGTCTGAGAGATGTCTTGTACCTGGCCAGCTGCAGACAGATCGAGTAGACCCCTTGTCTGGTCTCATAGTCCACTTCTGATGGGATGGAATCTCTCTGCATAACGTTCACCACCAGACTGCAGAGACAAAACAGAGAAACAACAATGTCAACACCAAAAATAAAAGAGAGAGCATGAGGCATTCTGGATTGAAGCATATGCCATGTGGCGTCCGTGTCCAAGTCTATAATGTAGCTCGACAAGTCTGCTGACACTTCCCACAGTGGAACGACGCAAACAGAGAGCAGTGATTCACTCCATCTGATGGAGGCAGATGGCTGCCCTCCTTGAGGCTGCTTTTGTCAGATGGTTCCTGTTAAACGGGAGTTTGTCCTTCACATTATCACCATGAGCTGCTCAATGGGAAATTGTTGGGTTTCTCTCTGTAACATTGCAAAGCCTGGCCTTACGATGTTAAAGGCCCCGAGATGACTAATGTTATGATTTTGCGTAGTTTTAAAAAACTGAATTGAACTGAACTGATGGTTCTTTTGATTAGGTGTGTCATCTGTGCTGTTACCTGAGGCCTCCTGCTTTAAGGAAGTTCTCACAGAAGGACTTGCTGCTGGTTTTGGCCATTTCATCATCAGATGTGGGCATGAGCTTTGAACTCAACACCTAAAACACAATAATAGGAATAAAAGAAAAGGGATGAAAACAGACATCAAGCTGCTAACCCACTTCAAGGTGTGACAGAAGATGTGAAATATGGAAAAATTATGCATTTGCTTGAGGGGTTGCATGTTCAGATGTGTGTGCGCACCTCCAGGTTGTATAGCACTCTGAATGTAGACATGCCCGGGGCAGAAGATCTGAAAAGGGACTCCAAGATGGATGCGGCACTGGGCTGATGCTGCTGCTTTGAAGACATGGAGGGGGAGCGAGAGCCTGTACCCTGGCCGAGGGTGAAGAGCGTCTTCTACAGACACAAGAGATACAAGCGTTAGAAAATAACTGAGGAAAGAGAAGGCAAGAATGTGCAAACAAGAGAATAGAGGTTAGTCATGTAAACTTAGATTAATTGAAAGGTTCCTTGTATTAAAATAGAGTCTGAGGTACCTGGTGGCTCCAAACGCTGGATTCTTTGGGAACAAAGTTGTCGAGAGCATCCTGCACTTCAGGATCTGTTGGAATCAGCAGCAGCAGCTTTCTCACACGAATAGTGATCCTGAGGGTTAAAATGATTAATAAAAACATGAAAAAGAGGCCCTTCCGCTGCCTGAAGTCCAGCCACAGTCATTGTGTTAGATTATGCTATAGATTGTGGCAATATTTATCAAAATCCTATTTTCTGCCGCGGGAGAACATTAACATTTATATAACAATGTGCAGGGATGTTTGTCTATGTTTTGTTTCTATATACAGACAGATGGCTTTACAATGACATCATGATGATTCTTTTGTTGTTGTTGTCAACTTAACAAATATTATCTCACCTGGACTCATCTAGGTTAGCCAGCTGGTAAAGCATCTCAAACACATTACACACTAAAGCCATCACCACACCAGGCAGGGACTTCTCCTGGAGACCAAACAACATGGGCACAGTGCATCAGAAAAAGTGTAAGTCTCAGTCTGCAGATTTAAGTTCATGTCTGAGATGGTACCTGCTCCAAGGCGTAGGCAGAGTTGAAGACAGCTGAGCTGGAACTGCTAGAAGCGGAGGCTGAGGACTCTGAGCTGCCAGAGGGAGTGCCAGTGCCTGAGCTCTTCACAGTCAGGCTCTGCTCGTCACTGAAGCCAAGCTGGGAAAGCAGCTTCTGATCCCGATTCATGGTCAGCTAACACATGGCAGTGAAAGGATGGCGTTAGGAAAAAATAGGAATTGAAGCTGTGCATGGCCACGCAACAGATGCAGTGGCAAATGCTCTGAAGAATTTACTGTGCACTGATTTGTAGTTTGTAGCATATACTGCATTTGATGAGGGAATGACATATTAAACAGAGTTGTTCATACTTACCACACTATCATTGGCAAAGATTTGGACATTATCCACCGGACAGCTCAGGTGCTCCGATATCTTCCACCGGATGCTTCCTATCGTCTCATTACTGTGGGTCTGCAGGACACACACACACACATAGAATCAAAAGAGTAATTTCCTCAGCAGATGTTAACTCAAACAAAATGCTACAGTGAACTAGGAACAGTCTTACAATACCTCTAAGGAAAAAGTGTCTTTGGTTGACTCATAGGTGATGTGAAGAGTGACAGGGTGTCCATTGTACGAAGCCCCGTGAGGTAGAATAGTGCGAGGAACTGAGTACATATCCTAAACAGATACACACAAACATATTCAAGTCAATACAGATAATAAACTACTAAAATTGTACAGCATAATTATTATGAATGAGTCCTTTTTTTTCATACAAACTGGATGTCAGATTTACAATGACGTCCTACCTCAATAGTGATGACGTAGCGCTCAGCCAATAGCAGCAGTCTTTCAATTATCACCAGCTTAGTGGATCTGAAGATCAACATACATACGAGTTTCAACAACAATAACCAAACAGTTTTTTTTCTTGTGTGTTAGTGGTAGTAGTTATTTAAACACACATTGGCTTTAATAGGTTTAGTAACTATGTTCTTACCCAAACCCCCCTCTGTACCTGGATGGTGATTGTACAGATGTGGCCACAGTCGGCATTGCAGTAGCCGTCAGCATCTTGGTTGCCCTAGTAACAGCATGTGTCAAAGTAGGCCCGCCCAGGGCCGAACTTGCTGCCTAAGAATAAAGAGAAACAGGAATGTGCTGTTGGGTGCTGATTTTTGTGAAATGGCACAATCATACCTGCAACACATTCGACCGCTTACCTCTAGTCGCTTGTAGCAATCAGCAATGAACTTCTTGTGCAAAGACACGGAATCCTGTGAGGAGGAAAAGTTCATTCTGTGTGTGATTTTAAGATTCAAAAAGGGCCACGACACAGTGATTCACACAAATCAACATCTTTACTACTTAACACAGTGCACACTTAATTCACAAGTTATAATTATGACTCTGAGTCTGTCTGACAGTCTGGTAGAATCATAAGTTAGATTGGTATTCTCGGATATGGAGAAACAGCAAATTGTTATAAGACCAAGCCACAGTATTATGTCCACACACATACACTGACCTTCTTCATCTTGGGATTGAGGTTGGTGTAGCTGTATGTGATAATGAGTTGGATTGCTTCATTGGCTATCTCTTCATCAGGGGTTTCCATGGCGATGCGCCAGATAAAATCCATCCCTGCCAGGTCAAGGCGCTCCACACACTGTAATCAAACCAGATGATGCATTAAATGTAAATGTCAACCAAGATGTGTCTTAAAGTACACAGATTTCCAGTTCACTCCAGCTCTCACTGACTTGATGAGTAACTGTGTAGAGAGTTCCTAAACAACAACATGCAGAGGAAGTGAGTTAAGACTGACCAGCTGAGTCCCCTGGCGTTTCAGGCGATGGTCACACAGATTCACATTCTCAAAGAAAGTCTTAAATAGATTGAAACCTGAGACACACATAGAAAAACATAAAACATGTTAACTGCTGTTTCCAATACTTATTCAAGGATTGCTTCAGAGGTGCCGTGGACGAATAGTGCATCTCTCACCATTCATGGTGATCTCATAAGGCTCCAGTTTTAAGATCTTCTCCTTGAAGAGCTGCTGCTGAACATCACTCTCGAGGTCATGCTGCCCTTTGGTGAACCACTCAAAGCACATCTGCACATGTCAAAACATACCATATTGAAGCTTAATTGAACTGAATTGATGCATGAAGTGGACTGTGTAGTTCCTATTTTATTTATGGTAAAGCTTGATTTATACTCCTGCATGGAAGCTACAGAGAAACTACACTGTTGTGAGCATTTGTACTTGTGTGCTGAAGTGTCGCACTCCGCTAATAAGCTGTGAGTTTTTTGTGATACTCTGTTGTCTCTCTTTGGGTACTTCAAACAATAGTGACAGAAACTAAGCAAATCAAGTTACTTCTACTGAAAAAACTACAAGACAGAAAAGAGAGAAGATGCTGCTACTGATTGAGTCTATACACGGATTAGCAGGGTGATGAAAATGAGAAAACAGCATATGGCTCCACTGGCAGAATACTGGCTCTCGAGTTTGCCAGATCCATTTACAGATTATTGCACATCACATTTTGTTTCATGGGAGCACTGTCTGTGTGCAAATCAATATGTCCTATAAAAGGGGCATCATACGTAACACCAAACACAGCTGCTTCGACATGTAGTTACATTTCTAACAGTTATGGGGAGTTGGCCTTCAGGCTACGCCAAACAAAGACCGCTTGTTGCAGACTTTAATTTTCGCTGACATGAAATGACAAATTTTGCTCCCAACCAAATTCCACACAGATTGGAAGACTGATCTGCTCAAGGTGCAGGTAGTCGAACTGGAATTTCAGCTGCTGAGGGCACCCAAACCACCTGGCTATTGGATCGCCTGAAAATATCTCCCACTCATTACTTAATTACATTTAATGATGAATTCATAGGACGCAAATATTTACATTTCTGATTGATTATCTCTGAAATAATATAATCTCATCAACCTGCCTCAAACCCTGCTTTAAAAGACAGAATAGACTGATTTGAACGGATAGTGTTTGTTGTGCTCCTGCCGGCATTCCTCCAGAGCAACCATGCAGAGAAAGTTGCTTGCAATGACAAACAAATAGCCAAGGACAAGGTTTCATTTGCATGAACTGTTTTCATACCTCACGGTCGAGCTCACAAACATCTGGCCCCGACACCAGGCACTCCCACAGTTCCTTGGCTCTGTTCCAGACCAGGTAGAGGCTGGCCTCCTGGAGGAAGAAGGCCAGGAAGCGCAGGTGGCTGTCCAGATACTGAACACAGATTGAGAGAGATGTGTCATCTTGACCCCCATATACACATTCAACATGTAACACTGTGGTCTTCAAATTGAATTACTTCCTGTGCAAACGTAGCAGCAGCTGTGGCTAAATTACATATTTCTCACGTCGTCTAAATATGAATGTCATACATCAGTTGTATGAGCTACAGAGCAGCTAAACAAAATAAATACAGTTCTAAGCCTTGAGGGCTGTACTACCAAGCAAGATTAATGGGCTTAGTAAGGTATGTTCAGCTTAAAGTCAGTATTTTCAATGTCACCAAGGTGTCTCTGCTGGATCACTATTGTAACTTATGCTGCAGAGCTAACCTGGTCCAGAGAAGGTTGGGTTAAGAGTTTTGGATTTAAATCTACTGTTAGAAGCACCACCCTTTAACCAAATAGTTTCCTGATGATTCTCTATGAGCAATACAGAGTCTCAGCTGAGGGAATGTGTTGTATCTGTAAACCTATGGAGCTGTGCGTTACTAATATCACTGAATGAATCCGTGCAGTTACAGTATTGCACACTGAATACATGTCGCATTGCCACGGAATGCGACATATATTCAGTTGGTGATGCAGAAATATGCATAAGTATGTTTCATCATGATTTGCTGTGAAAGCCGTTTACACTGCTGCTACTGCAGCTGATAGAGCACAGATTAGAAAATTGATTATTCTATTGGTAGCGTTAGAAATAAGCGGCTGCATTTATCAGTAAAATAAATGAATTATTTAACACATGATTAAAGTTTTCTATCAGCATTCCTGTCTTGCATCATTTGCAGTAGCAGCACTTTTTACCAGCATACATTTTCATATTCCTCAATGCTCTCCATTACAACAACCTGTTGACTGAAGTAGGCAGCACAAAATCAGTCTGTTTTGTGGCGAAGAAGAGTTACGTGAGAGTTAAACACCCCCCCTTTAATGTGAAAACGCACAGACTATGAACCAGAAAGCCTGAGTTAAAAACAAAGAAGCCATGACACCCATTATCTCTGACTGGGGCTTTAGGTTCTGTCGAGAAGGCTTACATAAAGAAACCTTAGCTATGCCAAACTTGCTTCGCGGTACAGCCCTCAGGACTTCAATTAGAAAAAAAATTACAAGAGAAAATCCGACATAGACAAACCTCCTGGTAGGTGTATCGTCCATCCACCAGGGTGGAGCCTGAGAGGCCATTATTACCCGAAGCCGTCACAGCGAGTCGATGGCAGCACACGAGGGATCCAGTGATCAGCTTGACAATCTCAAAGTTCTTCTTCAAGTCCTGGATGATGCTCTGTGGGCAGGCGGGTAGAGGTTACCATAACAACACTGTTTGTACAGCAGATCATACAGATGGCGTGTTTGTGTCTGTGGTACCTTGTCTTGCTTCTGATAGGTCTGCTTGATGAAAGAACGGGTTATCTCGTGCAGCTGGCGGAGGGCAGGAACGACCCAGACCGACTGAGGACTGCTCTGCTGAGAGGCCTGTTGAGACAAACACGCACATCAGATAATATTTGCTGAATCACAGCGAGCCCATAAACAAATGCTACAAAAAAAGAGGTCTGCTCAGTTTTCATTTGAAATCACTGCTTTGTCATCACAGACTCACCATTTTTGCAGAAAGGGCTTCATGAAAACGTGAGGGAAAAAAATCAGAGCCAGGGATGTAAAGCGCTCAAGTTCAAATTAGTCATTTTTAAAGTCAATTGTCAAACACGTGTGTCTTTTGGGTATCCATGGTTCTGATTAGATTCCTCGTTGCAAGAGTAAACGTGCTAGCACTTCCACCAAAGCTGACCACTCATCCAGCAGCTTAATCATCTCTTTTTTAATTGAGCCAACTCTCACCCAGGACAAGATCAACACCACTGTGTAATCATGAGCAAGTGCCAAAGCCCTCTTAGTGAGGCAAGCGAAAGATTAACACACACCTGGTTAAACTACCTCATGTGTGAAATTATCAACGTGTGACCAATGAAACCCCTTTTGTGGTCAAACCCTCTTCCACAATTGGATGGCAGGTGTGAAGCAGCGAGATTGGATACACATCGGTCATTGGAAATACACATTATATTGGATTCTTCTCTTACTTTAGCCAACGAGTTAGATTTCTTCTTGCCCCAAGTGCCAATAAGAAATGGGCTTTGAGTGTCGCTGCCTTTACTGTCCTCCTGAGTGTGAGTCTGGAGACATACATTTCATTTGAAGCGGGACATTTGTAAATGTTTGTGTAAACACCCTGTAACAAGTGAGGTTTGTAAGGCTGATACGTATAATTTGCTCTGTAAGTGTGGCTACAGTAAATCCAACACACATTCTTCACTGAGGATATGATGTATCAGGTCACAGCAGGAAAAGCACAGATGTAACTAAGAACGGCTCGGTTGTATTTAGATGTACCAGTTGGTCATGTTGGAGAGCCAGCATGTACACCTATACATGGATGACTGATAAATATGACATAAACACATTTAGAAAGGCACGATGAAGCACAAATTCCAAAATATTTTTAGTTAACCTTACATATAAAATGTTATTGATAATTTAAAATCAGTTTGCTTTCTTTTAAAGGTATAACACTTTTTCCCTAACCCTTTAATAAATGCTTAATAATACACTATAATGTGCTATCACATACAATCTAAGTACATTTTTAAGTAAGAGTCGAGCAACATGTTTTTTTCTGGGCTAGTATAGATATTAGTAATCAAGGACATACTATACTGATAGAGTATATATATTGTATATACTGATATACATCCA
>OMNN01097824.1:27562-45267 GCA_900302755.1 Chromis chromis
AAAGAACACAAACTCCAACACAATATTTTGTTTAAATGAATGCATTTTTTAAAGTTACATATTTTTAACAATACAAGAGCTTTTCAACATTTATTCTTCAGTGTAGTACTTATGATGTGTGACTGATCAGATGGTTCTGTGGCTCGACTCCACAAAGCAGTGGCCACAGATGGATCTGTGTGAGCATCTCGATAATAAAGCTCAACTGACTCAAGAGGCAGAGTCACGGAACAGGAAAAAGGAGGCAGTAAATATGATGAGATTGGGTGACATCACCCTCTGTCGTGACATAAGGTTTCTAGCTTTGTCAGAAAGACTGAATTGACCAAAGAACACTTTCAAAAAAAGCTTTGAAGTAAATGAACTCCTGATGGATGGGAACGTGTTTGAAAAGACAGAGGCCCCAACCTCATAACCTGCTGTGGCTCCAGGGTTTGGGGCACACTGTGATGCAAGAGTTTAACAGACTAAAGTTGAAGGGTAATATGCAGCACTAACAAGGATATGCTAACTTTAGAACAAAACTGTCACTACAGAAAGAAAAATGTAGGGGTCCAACGTAATGTTTCCTTCACACTGTTAAGCTGCATTTTTGTGCTGCATAATAAACACTCCCTGTTTGCTTACGTGTAAATAGAAAATAGAGGGAGAAGTGTGAGCGAAACCACAACTAACAGGAGCACTCACATGTATAAAAACAATACTGTAGCATGTCTGTCTCACCTTCTTAATGTCCTCAATACATTTAATGATGTAACTGCGCTTCACGGTCTCCTTGACAGCGTAGGCATCACTCAGGATCCCCAGGTGCTCCTCCAGCGCCTGCTGAACTAGACTGGTGGGCAGGGTGGGGAGGTGAGCCAGCTCCCACAGCACCTCTAGCACCTGAACAGACAAAAGATGCTTCAGACTCAAGGCTACACTGTTTTGTTGAAACGCAACATACTGCAGATTTCTTTATCCAGTTTTCCAATTACTTCTGAATGCGCTTAGCCTTGAGGAAAATGCGGATACAGCCAACACACCTTTCCTGTTGTAGTCTCAGAGCGAGCTTCTCGGCCTATCCTCCCGATCAGACTGAGCAGCTTTTGCCTAACGCGGTCACTCTCAACCTCCCAGCTCTAAATAATATAAAAAAACATGCCATTATTAACATATAAACACGCTTATATGAATAAACTGTTTCATCTAAAACTGCGTAAAAACGTCACAGAGATAGGACAGACCTTTTGTATGAGGACGAAGAGGTGGGTGAGTTGATCAAAGCTGAACTTCACAGCAGCAGCAGCAATTATTGTATGAATGTTTTCTATCACAGTTGATGACTGGCCTGCCTGAAATGCCCACACAAGAATCAATACATTTACTGAATGGCGATATTTGTCATACTCTCACACATATGCACGTAGATCTAAAAACATACATGTCAGTTACAGTTTTAGAGTCATGAATAGACAAAAATACTGGAGATGAATAATGACAAAGTAATTATACACACGCAACATCACTGTACCTGTATTCTCCAGATCTTGGAGAGTTCATCAAGCGACAATTTACTCCCCAGCAGCTCAATGATTCCCTTAATCCTCTCACAGTATTGAGCCTGATCAATGTTACCTGGAAGGGGAAACATGTATATCATTACACATGCACTGTCGGACTCATATCCAAAGCTTGACGTGTTTTGTTTTCGTGTTTTAGTGACAATGTTTATTCTTACCTTCCAGTGCTATTGACAGGACTGAGTTTTCCACAAGCCAGTCTAGCAGTTTATCAGTGTCAATGGCATTTTTCACCGTCTTCGACACTGTGCTCTCTTCTATTAACTTTGTCACCTGAGAGACAAAAACAGTGAGACGCGAGACCAAACACTGACTCAAAAAACTTGACAGTTAGGAACCCGTAAGAGCTGACCTCTTTGAGGGAGTTCATCTTGGTGGAGAAGTGGGGGGTTTTGAGCATACGCAGCAGTGTGTCGAGCCGCAGGTCGTCCACTACAGTAACCAGCTCCCTCTGGAACCTCATACACAACAGCTTGATGGCCGACAGCAGGTCTGGGATGCTCACCAGACGCTAGAGTTAAAGGAAAGTTGATAAAGTTCCAATGTCTTTGTAAAGTCACAATCGAAGTATCCGCTTTTCCACACCAATTAAGGGTCTGTTCCGCTAAATTAAGGTCCTTGTCACCGTTTCCTCCCATTGAAAGCTTCCAAGAAGGATGTATAATCCGGGTTCATTGGTTCAGCAACAAAGACAGTCTCTCACTGGCTACCCATCCCTGACCACAGACTGTTTTAATGGAAAGTCAGCCCAAGTCAGGTGTAGCATTTAAGAACTGTTAACTGGTGTCTATGGAGTTTACATGCGTTCTGAAACTCTTCACAACATCTTTAAGTGGATAAAATGGGTGCAAATATAAAACACTACCTTGTCTTTAAGATCCTTTTCCTCCAGGTTCTGTACATATGTGATCATCTTGTGGATGACTGGATCAAGCATGGGCTGGGAAAAACAAAATGAAACTTTATTGATTCCTGTGAGAAAAATGGGCTACTGCAGCAGCAAAACAGTAAGAGGACACAGCGAATAAAAATAGAATATAAACACATCAGAATGGAGCACAAGGGTCATGTTAACAAACCCGACTGTGAATTTTAACACTGGAGCGAGTTGAAAACAAAACTGAGAGACAGAGAGAGTGCAGACACAGAGACAAATTAGCAGCAGTCAAACTAATTAAAACAAAGAAGGCCCACACAAAAAAACAAATTAAGGTTTGTCTGCTACCATTGTGTGCATGTTTGTACTTGTATGACTTGCTCTCTTAGTGAGGTCCAGTATGAGTGTTAGTGTTTGATTACACTTCCTTGCAGATACAGACTTCATTAGTTATATAGTTGTTTTTATTATAACACTTTCTAGTCTACTTAGTTCCATACATGTGCAGCAGATCAACATCTATGTATTCTGTGCATGCAGACGACTGTTGAACATGTGCACTAGGGCTCTTGTAGCATAGTCGCCACACAGATACCAATTTTAAGCTGTACAAAGATGTCAGTGCAGGACTTGTGCAAACTTGTGCAGATGATGAAATTTACGCCACGTGGGCCCCATCAAACTCTTGCTTACTAGTAGAAAGTATACTAGCCTCAGAAGTCACTTTAAAAGGCTGTTTCAAGGTTAAGACTTTGTTTTAAAATTAGGTTATGGTAAGGGGTTGGCGTTAGGCCTTTAGTTGTGATGATTTAGGTTTGGGAAGGGGCTAAGAAACACATTGCAAGTTTCCTCACAAGGAAGCCAAAAAACGTGTGTCTGAGTAGATAAGGTAGCTCACCTGGACGAGGCTGGAGTTTAGATATTCAGCGCAAACTCCAAGAGGCTGGACCAGAGCTGATACACACTGTGTAGCCAGATAGAAAGAGACAGAACAACTCATCCATCACACAAACCGAAAACGAAATCAACTTATCAGTAACAGCTGTGGTATGACTAACAATCACAAGAATTCCTTTTTGCATATTTGTCAGTTTCTGTAACAGCAATCTGTCTCGAGCAGTTGTGAGACTGGTATTTAATTATGGGTGCCGCTTTCAATGGCACAGACACAACAACAGCACTCTGCCACTCTTCTTGATTTCAAGTGTGTAGGCCAGAGGTCAGTTTGGGTTTAAACTGATACTGTGTTTTGAGGATTGCATGTGAGCGAGAGGGAGTGAGCGCTAACAGATGTGTGGGTGAGTTTCCAATACTAGAGCACAGCTGTCATTTGTCATTCAGTGCTAAATCACAGGAGCTTAATGAATGGCTCCCGTGTTGCTGTCTGTTTTTTGACTATCTTCCATCTCTGCTCTCTCTGAGCTGCTCCCAGCGCCTTCCACTATCCACCGCTCCACCCCACTTGACTTCCTGCTCAGAGCAGACAAATGAATGAATCACCCCTGGGACTCAGAAGAGGAAGGAGAGTGCTGCTGCCATTATCTTATTCTCCTTTCACTTTCACATCTCTCTCTCGACTATGCTTGGAGTATGTTAGGCATCCGACAGCTTACACACTCTGCTGAGCTCCCACTGCTACCAAAGAGTGCAACAGTGGTCTGCAAAGAGTCTCTGCCTTATTAATATGCTAATGGTTAGAGGGAGAGTGTGTACACGCACACACACACACTGAATCAATAGCTGTGCACTGCGGTGGTTCCGGCAAGGTTCCCAGAAGGAAGCATCAGTACAAGGATGCCTCAGAAGACATAAAACAACAGAGCATTTCAACCATCACACAGCGGGGGGATGAGAGAGTGTGTCTGTGTGTAAGTGAATATTACTGAGAGGGGGAAAGAGAGACACATTCAGCACCCTGCAGCTGAGAGCAGTGGGGGTAAACATAGTGACCTTTTGCCTGTATAGACTGCCTCGAAGTCTGCCTACAGCGGCTCTTCATCTATCACAGGGACGGGAACTATTTCATCACTCTTAAGATACATTAGCACAAATAACACGAAAAGACGAAAGGATGGTTTTTCTTACAGCAATCTCGATTTCCTCAGTGTTGAGCTTCGTCTGTATTGCAGTGAATCCTCCCAACTCTCCAAACTTCACAAAAAAAAAACAAGAGGAAAGTAAGCATACGAGGCAAAAAACTGAAACAACTTTGGCGTATGCACAATGGAGATAATATCTAGGTGACACTTCATTACTCACCCGATTCACCAAATCAACCAGCCAACCATGAGGCTCCTGAAACAGATAATTCATACCTTAGGTGGATTTATGCAGCAATGACAGTGCAAGTTCTCATGATACACAAACACACATTAAGTTCTCTGGCAGCTGTTGTCTGTCAGTCACACATGTTCTCCTGAGCCCCTGTGGCTCAGTTACGCAACACTGTGGAGAAGAAGAACTCGCTTGTTTGCCCCTGAACATGACTATGAGCCGTAAACAAAGGCTAATAAGGACGCGTGTATTTAAATCCTTACAAGTGCATCTGGATAAACTGGCACAAATACAATACTCCAATGACACTTCATAGTAAAGGGTGAGTACAGACAACGAGGGCCTCTCTTACTTTTTGATAGGTGTTGCTAGGAGAGACGGCAAACATATTGGCCTCATCTCCGAAAACTTCAGCCCAGTTCCTCTGACAGGCCTTCATCCGGTTCTTAAAGTGGTACTCATTATCAGGGTTAAGGGCCTGGACACAAAAACAAAGACACAGTAAATACATACTCCTGATACACTTCACTTTAAAAAGCTGAACCAATATCTTCGAGAAATTGATGGATTAGCTGTGAATAGTCAAACCAATGGTACATTACATTTTAAACATAGCATAATTAAAAGATCAGTCTTAAACGGTAAGAGTGATCCTCTAATAGAGAATAAAGCCCGTTTCAGACGTTGCATAAGTAAATGGCTTTATCAATCAGTGACGGCATTCTGTCATTCAGACATGTTGAAGTTTCTTCTTACTACAGAGAGCCACGGTAAATGTACGGTATTTCATCTGATGTGAAGGAAAGTACAGTAAGTGTGATTTCCTGTTACATCCTTATCGCTCCTGCCTCCATGCGGGACTATTTATAATAATAAGTAATTAATGAAGGTACCTCTGTTGTTCAGTGTGCATAATTACATGCTACTCTCTTACTTTGGTAACACTCATATGGATCCTGCAGCAGTACGTTATGATGCTACAGGTGTAAATGGTATAAAAGAGAAAGGACTCCGACAAACAGCTGGAAGCAACAAACCTCAGCTCCGGTTAACATTTAGCCAAAACCTGGAGTACATTCATCACTGATCAGCCTTCATCTGATCTCTGTATTTGTTACAGTAAAGTTGAATTTTTATGGACATTGTAGTTTGTAATGGATGTGAACTCGTAGGGCAAAGTGAATGAGAAAGGTGTTGTGTCATTTTGGCCACAAACTGTCTTTTGTGTTCTCTGTGATGTTTTTTGGACCAATATCGTGGCTGAATTGCGTAAAAAATGTTCCCCTAAATTGCGTCACACAATTTTGAGGTACGTCACTTGTGCATGCTGTAAAAAGTGGTGACTTTAATGGAGAAGTTATCAGGGTGCTCATTCAGACATGAAGCTGACAAGCTCAGTTGTCAGATTAACAGAAAGGAGGGCAGGTCTGAAAGAGGTTTAAGAGTGGTGTCATGAAGCGTTTTTGACAATGTTGGATGTTTTCTGACGTTTCTGGTAAATACCACTCAGTGAGACAACACACCATGGTCAGGACTCCCATCAGGTTTACAGGCACAGGGTCCTGCTTCACTCTCTCTGCAACCAGCTCCACCAGCAACATGAGCATGTTGTAGATTCCCTCGTGAATCTCAGTTCCCCATTTGTGTACAGCACTGCTGGTCAGCAACTGGTGACAGCGAACAAGACAGATAGACAGGAAGGAAGTCAGGTAATGTATGATAATTACTCAAGCCGTCACTTAAAGGTCTGCTTCTCTGTTGCTCACCTTTTTAAAGGCCTCTGGCATGCACCGATCTATAAAACGCTTGCAGTTCTCATCGGCGTCAGCAAGACCTGGCAGAGAGGGAGATGTTAGATTTACATATTTATCCCACATCTAAACTTGGAAAAAACTTGGCTGTCACAGAGTAATGGCATATTGGGACATGCAACACAAGTGTCCAAAATAGCAGCATGTGAAAAAACACCCGATGATCCAAACAAAACATGGCGCCCACACAAATACGCAGATTTAATTTAATGGAGACCTTAAAACCAAAGACTTTCATTACACACACACAGTTTCTCTTACCATGACGGGCAAGGCAGGTGGAGGCAATGAGACACTTGCCCAGGGACTCCTCTCTCTTGTAAGGTATGGACCAGTGGTCAGTAAAGACTCTGCTCTCCAGCTCGTACAGGTTAGTGGTGGGAAACTCCATGCTCCCTCCTGAGCAATTCCCATTCTCATCATTGCTCCTCTGTAACACACAGACAGACAAAAATTACTGCCTAATGCAGAGGGGACTTTATTTCACACAGCTGCTCCCGATGTTTTATAATGACACTGCAACTGTCCTCTGCGCGATGCTAGGGTAATACAAATGGCCTCTGGCAATGATAAAGTCAGACAGGATGATGCTTGATTCTTTTCCTCCCTCTGGGAGAGGCGCGATAGCAGTCATTTGGAAAGGAGTGTTCTCTCCTTGACGATCTGCCCTTCATCCCTGCATCATTTTTACCCTCTATTTCCTCCCCAAAAAGCCTCCAAAACGAATCAAGACAGGTGCTTGTTTTCAAGTGCTTCCCCAGTGATTAGGTCTAAAAGACTGTGATGTTTAAGACAGGGTGTGAGAGCTATAGTCGAGTTAATGAACACCCTGCCACATGACATGACATTGTCTTGTTAGCAGTACGACGCTACCCAGGATGACATTTTGTGCTGTCATGCCTGAGCTGGTAGTGAAAGGAAAGTTAAAATTCCACTCAGTTAGAGCCAGCTTTTATTCCTTCTGTATTTATGGTTCAAAACGCCAAGGTCAACCTCAGCTGCCATATGAACACAAATTAGGCAGAGGTAGTAAAATGTATCGGTCTGTGTGGTGAAAGCACATTGAATTATTTACATCATATGGTTGCTTACATATTCATGAAGTCATTTGTATATTCATGATTAAACTGCAGAGCTTCCTCCTGTGAAATAGTGCTGCCCACTGGCGCATTACAGCAAACATATCAACTCTTAAGGGTGAAATCAACCAATGATTTACAGCATGTTTGCACTGTCACTGTGCCATGTGATGAAGACTGACCTACTGTCTGATATGAAAAAGTATGTTAAACTATGACTGAGCCCCAGGATTCAGTTCTCACTGCATTATACATGGCTCAAACTATTACAACACATTTGTCCATGTTGCCTGTGGGTGCTGCACAGTATAAATATTAATACAGCAAAATACAGTCAGGTCAAGTCTTAGCATTTCTGATTACATCTCCACATATTAGGAAACATGATGGTTCGTGTGTTGAGTGTGTGTTTCACTGTGCTGCTTACATGCGATATAAAAAGCGATAACTGGAAATTAAGTCTATAAGTGAGACGAGAACAGGAGGGAGGAAAGAGGAAGCAATAGAGAAGCATCGTATTTCATCTATCCCCTTTCTAAGAAAATCAGATATGACACATTGATGGATGAGAGGAAGGGAAGAGGGAGGGAGAGTAAACTAATACAGATCTTAGGAAACAGCGGGTTTAAAGACCAACTAAGACAAGACATCTCACTGCTGGCAGATATCATAAGCCACTGATGATTTTACTTGGCTATACAAACTGATTTGATTGTTTTAAACAGGACTGACAGCATAGGGAAAGGGAAGCTTTCTCTCTTTGAAGAAAATGTAGAAAACCTCACAAGAATCACAATGAAGCATGAATCTAAGCTGCAAAACTCTCTAGACCTAAAGGCTTTAGGGGAAAGGTTCATGTCTCAAAGGCAGAGTAAGCATGTGTGTGTGTTGTTGGGCCGGACGATGAGGAAACTCAGCGCCACTCTGTTACTATGCACCCGCTACCCTCCTGGGAACCCCCTGCAAAAACTGCAATGTGTTTGTGTGTGTCAGGGAGACTGCAGGTCTATATTTAGGAGCATAACATGAGGCCAAAGACCTATGACAGGCCTCATAAGCATAAATACAGCAAACACAGGAAGAGAGGCCGGGAAACATCACTTTCACCCATGTCATTCCATACATTGCATGTTTACGAACTGATAATGCTATGCGGGAATGACACTTGTTAATTTATCCATTTCATGACAGATACAACTTCAGTACATGTTTTAAAAAAATATATATATACAAGTGGACGAAGCCATTACACCTACGGTTAAAATGTGTATCATTAGACAAATTAGTTTGGATGGTTCAAATTAGACTTTTTGTTCAGCCATGGCATTTATACCTATAGTGCATAAAAACACAATATGGATACGACATTGAGACAAAGCATTTGATTTTCACAGGAGGGTTTTTGAGGAACTGAGAGCAGGGGTCACTGGGTTCAAAGTTCTGTAAGGCCTTTAACAACACCATTATTAGCATATTTCTTTTTAAAACAGGTTTATTATTTACATTACCCTGCAATTTTGCATGATTTTCTGCACACTGTAAACACCAAATGTTGTTTACACAAGACTTACCAATACGGCCAACACTAAATTTTGATGGTGACACGATCCAGAGAGAGAAGAGACAGCAGATGTAAAGAAAATTACCAACAGATACTAGCTAATAAGGCTGCAACTAACGATTACCTTCATTGCTGATTAATCTGTCATTATTGTCTCGATTTCTAGTCATTTGTTTGATCTATCAAATGTCACAAAATGGTAAAAATGTTTGAATGGCCTTTCCCAAAGCCCAGGATGATGTCCTCAAAAGTCTTGTGTTGTCCATACCCAAGAGTATTCAGTTTATGGTCATAGAGGAGGAAAGAAACTGGACAATAGTCACACGTAAGAAGCGGCTATCAGAGAATTTAGACTTTTTTTTTCTTACTCAAACTGATTAATCAGTCATCAAAATAGTTGGTGATTCATTTAAGCGCTGACAACTAATGGAATATTCGTTGCAGCTCTACTGGGTAACAGTTTATTTGTACCTGTTCTGTTGATCCGCAATCACAGCAGCTCAAACAGCATGACCATGAAAAGGGACACAAGAAGTGGCTGAAATTTCTTAATCAATAATGTCATAAACGAAACGATTTTTGACTTCCAAGGACGGCAATGCTTTTGGGAGCAGCTACAAAGCTTATTTGGACATCTAGAAAGGCAACAGGTTTGAGGTCAAGTTGCTGAAGGCAAACAACCTGGAATTCCTCAAGGTGTCAGCCAGAGCAATGCAACCATATCTCATGTAGACAGGTACTTATGAGGAGCCGGTCCAGTTCACTGTTACTCCACATAAACACTGCAAACAAGGACGAAGTGAAAGGACTTGTAGGTTAATTACTGTCGAAGGGCCAATGACTGGCCCTTCAGGTGCTCACACACGCTATTTACAAATGATCACTGAATTAGACAACTGTCATTGAGATGACAGCTGAGAATGTGTACAGACGGATGATCAAAATGGCCACGTATGCCAAAGAAATTGCGAAACCGCTTCTACAGTGAGTCCGGTTCTAGTGGACTGCAATCCCAGGAGCTGAGCACGGTTGCCGCTGTCACACGAGCAGCTAGCGGTGGCTAACATCAGCAAAAGCACACTCCGTAGATCCAACTGACTCTCTGCAGACTGACTGATAGCACTGATTACCCGCTATCACAGCTCCCACATGACTGCAATCCTCCAGGGAGATGCCTCAGTGCTCCTGGTCCAGTTACTGGCGCGTTTAACTCCCAACCAACGCTAGCTAGCCTGCTACTAGCTAGCTAGGTTAGCTTTTAAGTTTATAGCAGCCTTTCAGCTCGAATAGTTAAACAACTGGGATTAATGTTAACATATAATTCTCATGTCATGTATGAAGCAGTGACCTGTCCTGTCCTGTAGGTCTGGAGAGTATTTCACCTCCTGCTCTGACAGCTCACGTTAGGCTCGCTGCATGTAGCATTGAAGCTAACTTTAGCTAGTTAAATGGGCGAGCCCAGTCTCTCCTGCAAGTTGCATTTAGCCATGTTCTCCTCCCTTCAAATGATGCCCGCTGAAGCTGCTCTTACCTCGCTATCCACCACATCGTGGTAAGCCGGAGGCGGGTCAAACCCTCCAGTCCCGGTCCTCCCGCTGTTTTCCCCCTCTCCGCTCGAGCCCAAGCCGGGGGCAGGCCCGCTCTCCATCAGCTCGTATCCATACCCGAGTCCGGGGCTTTCGTTTGTCAGGAGCGCCACTGCCTCGTTGATGTCGTTCTTTGCCAGCCGGAGCGCTTTTCGTATCACGTCGGGGTCCGGGAACCCCATGCAGAGGAGCGTCGTTATGTGCTGCTCCTCCTCGGTCTCCATTTTCGGGGTGTCTCCGTCTCTCAGACTAATAGTAACGGGGTGTTCGGCACAGCCCTGTAGCTGTGCACGCCGCCATGTTTACAGTCCGCCGCTGCTGGCCTGTCACGATCCGCTTCCCCCACAACAGCGCCGACACAGGTGTAACGGAGAGTTCTGCCTCCCAGGAACTGCATGCCGCAAGCGGGAGCGCGCACAGCGAAGAGTCCTGGACGGTGTAATGATTTTAAAGGTTAATTACTGTTTAACAGCAGTATAACTTTCACTGTCGGGGTTATTGATGATGAACGGCAGCCAGTTTTCATGAGAAAAAAACACGCAGAGAAAATAAATTATGCATGATTAAATAAATAAAAAGTCACTGTGAGACATTTTGAGACACTAATTGATAACTATTATCACTGTTTTCTCTTTGTGGGACACTAGTTTGATTTCTTTTAAATCATGTTTTCTTTCCGTATTTTTGTGTGTTTATTCTGTGTCTTTTATCTGGACCATGAGTCTTTGATACAGTTTGATTGAATTGATCTCAATTTGTCTATCTACCTCAGTTCAAACTGTCATCTCTGGTGGTGACAAGCTGTAGTTAGTATAATGCATCACAGACATGCATCTCATTATGTGTAAACCAAGGTATGTGTTGCATGTACAACTCGCACTATCAAGCCAAAGTTGTACCAAAATATAGGCTGGCAAAACCATGTCTCCTAAGTGCAACTGAATTTGCCACTACTGAGAAATGCATTTCTTATTTTCACTTCTTAAAAAGTTAATATGGATTACTTATTAAACATGGTGTACTTCATGGGGAACAAAACATTTGGCTAAACATGGGAAGATGAGTGATTTCTTTCTAGGACACTGCAGCCTCCATACAACACGAGCCTACAGATTCTACTGCTACTACTAATAACTTCATTGTGTAGCACAGTCCATGAAGCAGATGCAACTCAACATACTTTACTTAAAAAAGCAAAACAAAATAAATGAATGTAATAAATATGTCTAATACCAGTAAATGACAGAAATCTACATAAATGAACACCTAAAAAATACATTTTTAGGTTTAGTTTGAAATTTTCCACTGAACCAGATACTCTGATCTCCTTTGTAAGGCTATTCCAGAGTCGAGGGCTGATCACACAGAATGCAGCATATGTCTTAGTTCTACTATGGGGAACATTTAATAGACCAGAGTTGGGCCTGAGCCATTAAAACATGCTGCAGCAGTATTGTGAACATGAATCTGAAGTTTGTTTAAAGATTTTGTGTACTTTTTCTTGCTTTAATTCATTCTTAAATGAGATAATTCAGTACTGAATTAAATTTGACATGTGTGATCATCAAAAGTCAAACTACAGACTATGAACCTGCCATATCTCAATGCGAGGTCCCGTAGAACATTAACACCTTACTGATGCCTTAACTGAAGAATGAATGAATGTTCCTTGAAGCAATAGTAGTTTACAGTTGTTAAACTAGTTGAATAAATGAATCAATTAGAAAATTTTAAATCTGAACTGGAACAGAAACACAACTTTCCATTAGTAACTCCAACTAATTCCGCATGTGCATACACCTTAAATGTGTATTAAAACTCCAGATTATACCTTTAAACGCTCATTTATAACTTAACGGTGTTTTTTAAATACTTCAATTAAAAATTGCCGCCTGAATATTGACCACAAACGCAGACTATCGATCACTGATTACAAACAACAGAAGGGCGTGGCTGTGCGCGCGCGTACGGGCGGTGGTTGTGGTGGCGGGCGGACGTCACGTGACCTCTCAGCTCATGTGACCGGGGACAAAAACAGGAACAAAATGGCTGCAACTGGAGACGACGCCGCAGCTATGGACAGCATCTCCAGGGCACCGGCGGCACATTTGGCGGCTCTGAACCCGGCTCCAAGCACCAGCGGTCCCGTGGAAGGACCGGAGGATGCAGCAGAAAGTCTGGCGGCCGCTGCCAGGAGACCCGGCACGAACAGTGAGCGGAGTTTGCTTTGCACTTCCGTAGCTTGCTAATGCTAATGTAGCACATAGAAACTCAATTATTCTGCTTTTTTGTGTTTGTGTTACATCGTATACCATAACCGACAACTTCCTTATATTTGTATTTTCACATTTGACCTATTGCGTATTTATTATTGTTATATGTAGTTTCTGAACTGAATTAATGAGCTGTGTTGTTATTATTTTTGCTCCTGACGTTTGTGTTCAGGTGATGGTGGTGTGGAGACAGCAGAGGAGGCTGTGGAGCCTGCAGAGCCCGACATCAACGAGTTGTGCACGGATATGTTTGAAAAGATGGCCATCTTCCTGCAAGGAGAACTAACAGGTTATTTTTAAAACATACTCCTCACTCTGTCACGTCTTTTCATTGCATACAACAACTGCATTCTTAGCAACATATGGATTTGTAAGGTGCTCAGAGATCATTCAGCAGACAGCAGAAATATGGATGATTCTTTAAGTAGAAACTAGTTCTAGTAGAAGCTGTTATACATCCAGTTTGGTGGATGTGGACTGTGCAGATTAACGTAAGACTGTTTCTGGAAAGATGAGCTGCAGCTAAATTTTCTGAATGTTAGATTTTGCTGTTGTGCCACAAACCAAATTCTTTTCACCTCCACAGTATTGGTGGCATTTCATAGTTAGATAGCCAGATTCTACTGGGGAAAAGCCAGAGAGAATTCTAATTTTCGGTTAATTTTATTTGTATACTTCCTGTACCCTCTTGGTAGTTTGGATGAAACAAAATGCTAAATGAATTTGAAGAGACAAAGTTCACTTGAGTCAATGTGAAGTACCAAAAGACAGTAATACCACACCCCAGTTATATAAGCCTGCACCTAAATACACTGCAGTGACAGACGTTTTTTTTTTAAAGGATGATCACCGTTTGCATTTAAGCAGCAGAACTCTGTAATAATGTCCTTGTTACACTTGAAAAATGTCCAGAATAAGCAGTATTTGGTGTCATGGTGCTGTATTCATCCTGAGCTCGATTGCTTTTTTCCTGCTTTTTCACTGTAGAAACTGTGAAGCTGTTTACTGTACAGAAGAAACATTTAGGTTAACAATGTAAGATAAGATAAGATAAGATAGCCCTTTATTGATCTCACAATGGAGAAATTAACCTGTTACATTCAGCTCTCAAGAAAAACACTCAGGGTGTGCAGGATAGACGGAAATGTGCAAACAATTAAATAGTAAATAGAGGTATCTTATATACAGTGACTGCCAAAACTTTAGGGGGCAGAAAGTATAAACAATAAGAAATAAAATAAAAATAAACATACTATAATAAACCATGTCAATCACAATGACATGTCAGAACATTGAAATAAGCAATGAAATCACCTGCAGTGCCACATGCTCATCCTCTTTCTCAATTTGGAGACAGTCTTAATCCTGCTGTTGTGCTGCTGCCGTTTAAAACAGTCAAAGAAAAGAAGGCAGCTTTCTGTTTGTTCTGTGCGACACAGTGTCTGAAAGCTAATTCCAAGAGTTGTGTATGAATTGTTGACTATGTGATACTAAAGGAGAGGGAGCTGAGCTCTGGCAGGGTGTGATTTGGATATCAGGAGACAGCGCTCAGCTCCAGTGGGCTCTGGCCAATTTAATGCTCGATTATTCGTCAAAGTAATAATTACTGATGCTCCTTGTTCCTCATCTTCATTCTTACCTTCGTTCCAACTGTTCTCCCAATGTCCTTGTCTTCTCAGCCACATGTGAAGATTACCGTCTGTTGGAGAACATGAACAAGCTCACTAGTCTGAAGTACATGGAAATGAAGGACATCAGTATCAACATCAGCCGTAACCTGCAGGATCTGAATAATAAGTGTGAGTAAGATGTACAGTATTTGTAGTATACATAGGGGGTTTTCCTGGCTCAGAATGAAGCTTTAATTGTAAAAATAGCACCATTATGTTAATGTGCATTTCTGGTCCTTATATTACTTTACTACAATGTCATGAACCCTTGGCTGTTCTATGCATTTGTTTCAGATGCTAGCCTACAGCCCTACTTGGACCAAATAAATCAGATTGAGGAGCAAGTATCTGCACTTGAACAAGCTGCTTACAAACTGGACGCATACTCCAAAAAACTGGGTAAGACACCAAATGTGCAGACGTGTAGGAGAGTGCATGCATATGTACTGCCAAAAAATTAACAGTTTAAAACATTCCTATTACCTTAGTGTTCATAATCTTACTTGTGTGAGTCCACAATATGTTCTCGCGCTTGCTCTCTGCTTAACTTTGCCATGTTTGATGAATGCATAACTGTCTCCGTTATGTGCTGGTTATTTTGCCTGATATGTGTGTCACAGATCAATAATACAGTCAGTATCTCACACTGACATCTATGAGCTTATATGGCAGCAGATGGCGCTGTGACACCACTTTTTGACCTCAATATTTCAACATTACAGCCTACAAATGGAGCCAAACATGATTTGATTATGCTGTATTTGGGTGTTGTGTTAGAGTGAACAATCCTGTCGTGTTTTTTTTTAATCTTTATAGAAGCCAGATTCAAAAAACTGGAGAAGCGATGAGTGTGAAGAGGAGGCAGACTGAGACTTATGGTGCCTTCTCACCGTCTTTCACCCTGCTTTGCTGTCTGCTCTCCCTGCCAGCGGAGCCAGGAGCTGCGGGGAGGATGTGAACTGAGACTGAAACAACAAACAGTCTGAGCCACTTTGACACCTAGAAATGAGCGAGGAGGAAGCAGCTGAATGCACATGAATTAGGACTCAAGTGTTTGGCTTAGATTTAACTCCTGTATCACTGTTTTTTGGCAGCAGTCATGCAGCCGAGGTGCAGACCCCACATCCTTGTGCAGATGTATTTTATGTAGAACAAATCTGCCTAACACCAGCCTATCCTAACCGAGTGATGGAATCAGAAAATACTAATCTACTAATAAGAAAAGGAACACTACTGATTGGCTGGAATCAATATATAACAACACTTTTTGTTGTCCTATGTAGATAATTTACATGATGAAGCATGCTTAGAGATGTGTTTTTAATCGTGTCCCAAGGCCTCTAAAGTTCCACTTAGCAGTAGTTGCCTGAGATATCCACTGGAATCATTTGTTACACACTTATTTGCCAGGTAGTGTGAACAGTAACTGTTTAACTTGGAGGTTTATAAAAGCTACTGTGTAGAGGGCAAATGATGACACTGTTTCCAAAGTGTGAGGTTTAGGTTTACAGTTTAAAAAGAAAGCCTGAAAATGGAACTTTTTAAATAAAATGAAGTGTGCATTATTGCTTGACTCTTTTCTTAAGATTGAACCTGCTAATGACAGCAGATGGCAGACTTGCACTATGATGTGTAATTAAACCAATGCATAGCTGCTGCATCAAACATTGCATACTGTAGCTCTGGAAAAACTGACCCACTGCTGAAGGAGGCTTGAGTTTCAAACTTCTCAGAAGAAGGAAAAACACTGGCAAGAGTGAGACCGACACAGGGAAATGGATGACACATACTTGACAATTCAAAGGGAAGGATGAATGCGTGACTGAAGATGTGTGCGATGCCCTCTGCCTTTTTTGGTTTCCTCCTTTGTATTAGCCGTCCCTGAGCAGAACGCAGAGCTCTGTTTTGCCGCGAGCAACAGATTATCTAAACTGATAGGACCTCCCTCCTGAGAGTGTGTGTGTGTGTTTCTGTGTGCTGCTTCATGCACATGTATGCATGCGTGTGTGTTTTTGTAAGACCTAATCTAAAACAGGTCTCTGTCATTAGTCCAGTTGAGGCCCTGGCACAGAGGGAGCTCATTATTCATACTGTAACATTATTTACTGTTGCACTGTGATCCTCCATCTCTCCCTCTCCCTGCCTTTTTCCAGGGCCCTGGGGCATAAATTCAGCTCCCCTCCCAAAGGCTCTCAAATCAGGTCTATTAAATGATTTTAGGTTGTTTTCTGAAAGCTGAATGTGAGTGCCAGGAGGCAGTCAAGCATGGAGGAGTAGGTAACATACTAATCATAGGTGAGCCTTTCTTATATTATTCAGTTTGGGAAGTCCCGCAAAACTGGACCACTCTGTTGCAACATAATGTGGGCGCACTGTATGAATGTGTGGTTTTTAGACCGGGTGGATGGAATATACATACAGCATGCAAGGAAAGAGTATAGGTTGCTAATTTGAAGTAAAGCATACACTGTAGGTGTAACCCGTCTGATTCATTAAGTTGTGATGCCAAGAAGAAATGAAGGAAACATTGGATCATGGGCATATTTTCAAAAGAAAGCGCTGTTATTCTAAGGTGTTGCCTTAATACATTAAAGGAAACAGTGAAACAAAAGAAATATACGTCATAAGTGACGTTGCCACTTGGGTTCATGCAGCCATGATTACATAGCAACCAATGTAAGACAGATTATCGATGTTTCATCATTTAGTTTTCCATATATTTCCAATTGCAGTGATGGAAAGTAATCAAACACATTTACTCAAGTACTGTAATTAAGTACAGTATGGCATTACTTGTACTTTACTTGAGTTTTTCCATTTTCTGATACTTTATACTTCTACTTAACCACAATTCAGAGGCAAATATTTTCATTTTTTCCACTATGTATATTTTAAAACTTAAGTTTCTTTCCAGATTCAGTTAAATAATCAAAAAATATAATCAAAAATACAGTATATTATGATGTCATATTATCTATAAAGATAAAAGTTTAGTAATCAATCAGGGAAAAT
>OMNN01097824.1:45287-59690 GCA_900302755.1 Chromis chromis
AGGGAAAATTCATAAACTACTCAACAGACAAACTGTATAAACTACCTTTACCAGCTTTTAACAAATAAATGTATCAATAATTATAATCCAATAATACATACATTCCAATACATTATTCTGAAATATGCCATTTTGCATGAGCACTTTTACTTTTAGCACCTATACTATACTTTGTTGCTAACACTTGTGTGCTTTTACCAAATTCTAAATGTAAATGCATGGCTTTTACTTGTAGCAGAGTACTTCTACACTGTGGTATTGGTACATTTACTTTAGAACAAAGTATATCTACCACATCTGTCCAACTGAACTCCAAAAAGGAAAGTGTTCCCATGATTTCCCACATGTGGATACGTGAGGAGACATCACTTGCACTGATTGTAGGAGCAAGTAAGTGAATGTGTAATGATTTCACGGTTGTGATGATTACAAATGTGTTCCACTTTTTGGGATTATTCACTTGTGTGTGTGTGTAAGTATGAATACTGTATCTATGCAGCGTGTTTAGCTCCACACAGGAGTCTACTGTATATGCAGTGTCACATATGGAACATAGTGGTGAATACAACTAGTAAACTGTAAATAAATAGTTTGGGGAAAATGCACAGTGGGAAAATGGTTAGCTCAAGTTATTATAAAGATTACAAAGAAGGGGAAACATTTAACCAGGCTGTGTGCAAAGGTTACAAAATCTGTAGATAAGGACTTCTAAAACTTAGTTTAATATACTTATACATATCAGATTAACAATACTGCCAAAGCATTGAGGATGGTGTGATTTCAAGAAGAGTATTTATTTGTCACATGCTCATACAGTATGGGCTGTGAAATGCAAAGTGACAAGTTCCTCAACACTGTCCATTAACAACAAGACATTATAAAGGAACATTCTTAAAAACAAGAGCAAATATGTGAATAGATTTTTCAATTTTAAAAAAGTGAAGAAAAAAATTGGTGAGAAATTTAAAAGAAAATATATTGTTTATTAAACTGAAGAAGGAAAATAAAACAGTAAATATGTGTTGTGTATGTGTGTGCCATAGGCTATGACAAGATAGTTGCCATATTCAGTGATGTTTTATTTAGGTGTCCCTCAGCTTGTGACATGCAGTGTCATGTTGTCCAGCAGCAATGTGTTGCTTTTGCTTGTTGTCTAGCTCTGTGAAGTTTGTGATTAATGGGTCAAACCTTCCAAAGTATTACTCTCTTATATCGTTGTTTTTATCAGGTCTTAAGAGGATGTACATCTCTGTCTCTACCTCATCTGTTGTGCAGTAACCACATTTCTGTGTCTCCACTCATGTCTCTGGCTCAACTGTTTAGTCAGGATCTGTCTCTGCTTTGCATCTCTGGCAGTAAAGAGACCATCTGCCAATTTATATTCATGGACCAGAGAGCAGTAAAGTTTGTTTTGACTTTTGGCTTAATTCCTCCATTGTTGAAAAGAAGCATCATTGGTTAATGATTTGATAATTTGGTTATATAAGTTTGGGAGAGCAATTTGGGTCTGAGTTTGATCAGTGTTGGGTGTTATTGGATCAGTAAGTCTCAGGATCGGCTGACAGAAGGGACCTTTTTGGAAAGTTCACTTCTTGTGGAGCCTGGAATCTCAGTGTGTCTTGGGTGCTCAAGTAGACTTCAGCATGTCACTGTATTTGGACAAGAAGAACCCCTTCACATAAACACCCGTAACACCACAATCTGTTGTCTTCACACTTGCAGTGCACGTTCAGAGACCTACAATATAATTCCGAGTGTGGCGTCATCACGATATACTGTGATGACTGTGAGGATATTGCCTAGCAACAGGAAGTGACAGCCCGCCAAAGGCCAGGCCAAGGAAACCAAACAGACCACAAAAACACTTCAAAAATGGCCCCCCTTTATCCAATCTACTTCCAATCACTTCCTTGGGTCCCCAGCAACACACCCGCAAAGTTTGAAGTGGATCGGATGAATGATGGTCAAGATATGCAAAAAAAACACATACAGATATTCTTGGGTTTAGCAGAGAGATGAAACAAACAAGATATAATGTGTTTTTGAGCTTTAAAGGTGCTGGTAAGCTAAATTTCACCTTCAGACAGAGCCAGAATGGCTGCTTCCCCTCATTTCCATTCATTGTGCAAAGCTAAGCCAAACAGCTCCTGGTTGTAGCTTCAGATTTAGCATGCAGACATTAAAGTGGTATCAAGCTTCTCATCTAACTCTCAGCAAGAAAGCACAAAAACATTGGAAACCAACTGGTAATTTTATTCTTGTGGTAGAATCTGTTGTCATGTATTTGCATTAATTGACGTTTGTGGTATTTGACACTCTGGTCTTCGTGGCGTTTCTCCAGTCATCATTTTTGACTCTGAACTTCATAGGTTCAGAATGAGGCTATTTCGGCTTGCACCCCGTGACCAACAACTCATTTTTAAACTGATTACTGTAACAACAAGAAGACATATGCTTTCCTTCTGTTCCTCAGAAACAGCTTCTCTCTTTTCACTCCCCTTCTCTCCTCTGATTCCCCTCCACAATGTACATGCAGATTCCCAGGGTTGAAATCCACCACAAGCAGCAGGGGACTCTGCGCAGACAATGAGTCTTCAGAAAATATGCTCCAAAAACGATCTTGCAAACCTCATCTCTTTTCCACTTCTATATGCAGAACAGGCTGAGACAATGCATTACATATGTCGTAACACATGTCACCTTCAATGCCAGGTTACATATCAGTAACATAGGAATGATTCTGATTGAATTACATGCAGTGTGGCTTTAACTTACAGATTTAATAAACTTAAAAATACGGATTACGCAAAATGCATCAAATTGACCTAACTCAACAAAGGAATTACTCGCATTGAGATCGTTCAAAATGATACGGCCTCAATTTGATTTGCTCTGACAGACCTCTGGAGATTCCCAGAAACGCGACTGAGAAAGTATCAAACACATGTCCGTCATCAGCTGAAGCAACTGAGCTGTTTTCTCCATAAGTCTCAAGCGGAGATTGGGCCAGTTAACAATAACAGGGCAGGATGCCACACCACAGTGTTGTGTAACTGACAAGCAAGCACGAAGTTGGGGGAAATTTTGTTCATGAATGAGAATGAACAAGGACACTCAAAAAGTCATTTTCAAACCGCATTTGTTCTTTGTGTTTTCGGGGCCTCGTTCAAAGTTAGCATTTCACCTAATTGGGTAATGTCAACAAATTTAGTAGTGTTGTGAAATCTCTCTTGATGCCTTTGTCTTTTTAGTCGCTTTCACACACACAGACCCTGATGAGAGAAACAGGCCTCCATAACTGCACCCCGAGACGCTTTAAATACCCGTCTATGCTCCTGTAAAGCAGTGACACTATAAAGAGGTGAGATGAATGGCAAAGAGGTTCGTGTTTACATCCGTTTCAAAGCAGCCAATAGATCTGTGAGGTATTTAGGTGCAAATATGAGCCATATGTGAGATCTGAGGGGACTGAGTAGAACTTCAAATACCTTCTATGAGAAGGGCATGAAAAGCCACATGAGGTCAACTTTTGGCACCGCAATCATTCACTTCACTCCGCCGCTCACACCTTCATCATACACTGTGCGCACATGTGAGGATGTAAGAACAGTCACAAAAGCTGCACGTCATTTCTGACCTCGCTGAAACTCAAACCCAAGAGCCTGCGTCAGTCAGGTATACGGTTCTCGGACCAATCCGACCAACGATAGATGAATCTAATCCATTTTGATTATACCAAAATGTCCACACTGTCACTCCGTTATTGCAAATCTAAAATGAGACCAGATGGAATGGTGCCACCAAACCATAGGTGCAGGGTTATTTTTGAATGCGAGACAGAGCCCAGCCGTTCTCAGCAGGTAGGAGAGTTGGGGGTGTCAGGCTCCGGCTACAGGCCTCAGATCTGGCTCTGCTCCTGGGGTTAAAACACTGATTGAGGATCTTTTCCCTGCAGGAGGTCGTAACCAACAACACCTGAGAACTGTCCTGTGTAATCCTGCTTACAACGTGATATTAGTTCAGTCCTGGTGCGCCGCCCCGTGTGCTGCTGTTGTTTGCGTTCCCATTTTGACTTGTTGCCTTTCATGTGCAGTGTCTCCGGCACCATGTCTAAATCGACGCAGCATCTCTCAGACCCCCTCCAGAACCCCACTCAGACTCTTTGGCACCAGAGACATCAGTGTTTTGTGTCTCGCTCTGGATGTGCTGAGCACACACAGTGACACTAACCACACCTGGGAAGACATTTTAGACACAAAACATTTCAAACCTCTGTCATAATAATGTATATTGTCATGGTAGTGCTGCACCATAATATTTAGAAGCATGTAATCAGACTGACATTAGAAAAGAACAAGCTGTTCAGAACACTTAGTAATGCTTTACAACACACGTACTTGAGGAAAACATATTTTGAGTGGCTGCATTCCTTTAATATAGCAAATTTTAGGTTTAAAGCTGCACTAATAAAAATACGTCTAAGTCATCCCTGTTGCAAGAAACTATCATCATAGGCAAATGTATGATGTTACACAAAGATGTCATACTCTGATGAGACCCACAGATATTGGCAAAACTGTCAGTGACAGTTCAGATCTGTGAGGCCACAGATGGTGTCACACTTGACATTACATTGTAGGCCTCTGAATGGGCACTACAATAGTAAACAAAGAATGTCAGTGTAAAATGTAACCTTTACATCATTACATTGAGTGAGACATCTAAGACTTTCGTGTTTGGGTAATAAAGGGGATTTATGGTGGTGGCAGCAGTGGCTTTTTTCACAAGTCACATCCTGTTTATCTGAAATGAAATGTCAGTAGTTCACAGTTAACTCACAGTGTAAAATTTTTCTCCAAAAGGGCTTTTGTGCTTTTCATGGTGTCCGTGTTTTTTCCTTTCAGCATGTGTGCATTAGCTCATCCAAATGAGTAATTAGTGTCCAAAAGCAATAAAAGGACAGGGTT
This sequence comes from Chromis chromis, assembly GCA_900302755.1. Lineage (NCBI taxonomy): Eukaryota > Metazoa > Chordata > Actinopteri > Pomacentridae > Chromis > Chromis chromis. Next base: position 50,255 of record OMNN01097824.1, read on the forward strand.
GACTCATCTTATTATGGGAACACTGCAGGCTGTCTCAAAAGGAGACATTCAGAAACAGAAAATAACTTACTGCAGCTTGGTTTTCGGTAATTACACTTGCAAAGATCTGGGTTTTTTTTTCCAGCACAGGCAAACAATAAAATGTACCCATTAAAGTATATGTACTGTTCTTTTAAGATTTAGCTAGAATCGCTGATTTGCAAACAGTTAATGTCCAACAATCTCTATGCAAGTAGCCTTGATCTCTTCTGCAGTGTCTGTTCCAGTTTCATGGCTCTCATTCTCCATGGATAACAAAGAGCATACATACAACAGTTTGAACTGATTGCAGAAAGGCCAAGGCAGAGAAACAAAGTTGCTCATGGACTTCTGGAACAGCTTTTGCTTATACAACCATGGGGTTAATATTTGTGGATCACGTTTCCTCATCAACCCTATTGATGTGTGCCTCAGGGGTCAGTTCTTGGTGCTGGCTTCTTCTCTGTGTCCATACTCCCCCAGCATCTTCTCAATCCATTGTTTATCATTGCTGTGCCAATATTGCGGTCTATACCTTTCATTCAGTCTAAATGATTATATGACACACATGGACTGTATATAAAAGATGGATATAGCCTGCGGGTCTGAAAATGAAACCAACATGGAACCCCCTTAAACTTGCATTTTATCTAACAGCCAGCAGGGAGTGCCTCCTCTGGTTGCAAAAAATGGTCTGATTGTGTAGAAGTCTATGAGAAAATGCCCCTACTTCTCACTTCTGTTACCTAAGTAACATTTTCCTAATGAGTTTATTGCCCCAATCACTCAGTTAAACTCTCCTTTAATACAGGATGATGTTCACTTTGTAAATTACCAGGTTTCATCACAAGGTTCTGAGATTGTGCCTATAGAAATTAAAACTGTACCTAATTTAAATTTGGCCATAATCCCTGAGGAAGTAGCCTCGATGTGCAGCGATATAGTGCACCCACCTCTTCTGTAACGCTTGTAATGCTCCCTGGAAGTTCTGTTATGTGAACATGTCAAGCACCATCTGAGATGGACATAAAATCCTCTAAACTGTGTCAAAACAGCAACCTTTCAACTTGAATTTCCCAAGAATCATCTTGGGGAAGGGGAAGAATTCACAGGGAGACAAATCTAGGGAGCAGAGTAGGTGGGGTAGCAATGACTGTGTGCTTGTGACCAAAAATCCCATGCATGATCACTGCACTGTACGCCCATCTGCCATCATGCCACAGTTTAGACCTTTCAAGCCAAATCTTCTCCGTCAGACACTTCAGGATGTTACAGTAGAACTCTGCCTTGACAGTCTGACCTGGGGGGAAGAATTCCTGGTGCACAAGCACATGAATGTTTAAGTAAACAACAAGCATGCTCCTGGTGTGCTCTGGACCTGATGCACCTTGTCCACTTTTGGAAACTTTGGACAGGTCGCTACCGAAAGGTGACGCATAGTGTCCTCAGGTTATCAGTCTGATCCAGCTTATCACATCCAGTTTCAAAAAACCAAGATGGCAACAGACAAATCCATAACTCAAGGCTTCCAACTGCTCCAACTGAATAAAGGTAATTTTATACACATTCTACGCTGACACAAGACACAATTCAAGAGCACTTTAGTGCATAAAAATAATTATTTTCAACTAAATTATGATTAAACAAAGACTAATGTTGTTGTCTTGGATTATGTGAACCATAATCACAGAACCAAAATTGGCCTGCTCTCGCTTTGTCATTTTAATTCTTTACTATTTGAAAATAGATAAAAAGTATTCATTGATAATAGAAAAATCCTCATCCATTTCATTTTCTTTCTAATTTTTAATTGTATTACTCGTGCAGTGCATGCTGTCAAGGAATAAATCAGATGTTTATAGACAGATGTGGTGCAGACAGACACACAGAGTTTTCAGACACATTGTATATAGAATCTTGCCTTTGATCTATGAAATCATACATTTGCCTTTGATGATGTTGCCTCGCAACAGGGGCTCCACCCACAGGCACCCAGAAGCCAAGCTGAGGACACCAAAATGCCTAACCCTAACCCTAACCCTAACCGCTACATTAATCCAATATGTTTCAAACTCCACACTGCACTTCTTTGGGTCCCAAGCAATACACTTGCTATGTTTTACATGGATTGGATGTATGGTTGTAGAGATATGCAAAAAACAGACAAACATACGCACATTTCTCTTGATTTATTAATCAAATTGGAGATTGCTGTCCCCTTTCACAACAGGGAGAAGCCGGGGAGTATTCACTGTTTAAATGCAAGACAGAAAACTAAAGTTAATGGTGTTTTTGCCATCTTTGCCTCTCTAGCTTGGCACTGCCTTCATCCAAATGCCAGAAAACCCAAATAAGTGCAAGTATTTGAAAATCTTGTTAAAACATTTCCCTCCACTTAAAATGTTATTTTCTGGTTGGTGTGCGTCCATTCCTTCTTCACTATTACTTTTTCCTCTTCCCATCTATTTCCTGTAATTTCTCTTTAAACTCCTCTTTAAACCACTTTGTAACTTCTCTCTTAAAAGGTTCCTCAACATGTGAGAAACCAAGACACCATCCGGGTGCATAAAAGTGTTCTGTTTTGCGTTAACTGTGAGTGCATGCGAGCTGTGTGTGAGAGAAATTCAACAGAACATTGAATTCGACATGCTTTTATTTCATCCTTCTTATGAGCAATATGAGCGGTGAAGGGGGAAAAAGAAAGTGGACACAGTGTACAAAGACACAGAGCCTTTGAGGAGAGGTTTTTAAAATACACACATATATATATAGGGAGCATATTGCAAACTGAATAATTGAATCAGCTGAGCAGCGAAATCAGATGAATGCTTTGTATTATTCTGTACAACAACAAAAGGGAGGGAGTGTTTAAAGGATGTGCACCAGATCATGTGAAACAGCGGTGATCTCCGTCTTTCCCAACTGGTTCCACTCTGTGTGAATGAGCTTTGGCCAGTTGTCCAAGCAAAGCTCCCCGGCAGAGCAGAGCAAAGGGCTCGAGGCTACAATAATATTTGCCATAATTACCCAGAGAACATAAACATGACTGCACCTGGCTCAGCTGGGCTACCTGGTCGGTTCTTCTGTGTGTGTTAGTCTGTAGCAGGTGGTGCTACAGTAACTGTGTGCTCAGTTCGCCATGGGGTCGGTTTTAGTCTGCCAAGAACATCAGGCGCTTCCTTTGTTGCTTTTTGGTCTCCCTCACCCACTTTCCTAATGCATTTTTAATGATTTTGAAACATTTCATATTTAAGACCCTCTCCAGTTGATTAATCCACTAAAAACTCACGTCTGTGTATCAAAGTTATATATATAGAGGTTGTTTTTACATGAAAATGATCCCTTTTTGCTTTAAAACGGCTTAGAAGTAACTCTACACCATTGCTTACTCTAGAATGTATGGATTTGCTGCAGCCCGAGCACACCAGCTCACCTACAACTCTGTTCAAACACTGTAAAACTACTCTGTGCTACTCAATGGCAAGCTGTAATATTGGAGTAATTCAACCATACATGTTAGAACCGCAAACTGATTCTGAGGAGGAATAATGATACAGGAAGCTCCTTAAAGCGTAAATGACCATGTTGTCTGCACGCAGGTTATTGTCAGTCCAAGTTTGAAACACCAGTTGTATCCTTGTGAGTTCACGTGTGGATCCAAATTTTAAAAATACTTTATAGGTATCGATACACAAGTGCCAAAAGTAGAGTGAGTGTTCCTCTGGAAGCCTGTTGAGTTTCTTCTGAATGATTTAAACAGATTCCCACACACTCTCTAACTTGTCTAAATTGTCAGCCATTATTTGCCTGATGAAGGTCTAGCACGTTGCACCAATAAATCTACCTTTGCAAGTTAGACAGTGTGTGGGAATCTGCTTGAATCTTTTGGATACACTCATCCCTCTCCTACTACCTCATGTAGTAGATGTATGAAGATGTATGAAGAGTTCCTTTCTTTTAAATCACATGAGTTTCTTCTGAATACCATGGTCCACCTAGGATGAGGATATATGGTTGCTTTTTACCAATATGTTCGCGCAGACAGCCGTCAAATGTCAAAAAAGTGGTGTGGAAACATTCGTAGGACCACAACACTGGTGTGGATAGGGGTTTATATATAGTATATAATATATGCAAAGTTACAAGTTGCTTCCATGTTGGCTTCATGTTGAAAGTCAACAACATGCAAGGCTTATTTTTCCTTATATAGTTGAAATGACCACTGAACACAGAAACTGATTATCACAATAAATCTCATGTTTAGTAAAACACATCAGGGCAAGTGCTACAACAAGACAAGTGAAACAGGATACCAGTGCTTTACTAGAAGCAACAAAAGAAAACAACACAAAAGAGTCATCATTCCTCAATGGATTTATGTTTCATTTATTTGCAGAAAGGAAATTATTGTCAGACTTAGGGTTGTTGGTCTTAAAGTCAAGTTTGTATCATCTTCTTCTCCTCCTCATTGTAGTTGGAGTTTGGATGGATGACAGAAGATGTAATATTGGCATCCAATAAATATCAACAGATGGAGGCCACTTGAGTTCATAAACTTTACCCTCACATTCTTTTTATCCAGAATCCAGTTCGTTCAAGTGGCCTCCATCTGTTGATATTTAATGGATGCCAATATTACATCTTCTGTCAACCATCCCAGCTCCAATAAAATGAGGAGGGGAAGACAATAGAAAGTTGACATTCAGACCAACAGAGACAGTAAAATGGTTTTCCTTTCTGCAAATAAATAAAATGCAAACCCATTAAGGAATACTGACTGATGTGTTGTTTTCTTTTGTGGCTTTTAGTACATCATCAATATTGTGTTCCACTTGTCTTGCCATGATGTGTGTTAACAAACAGGAGATTGAAGGCAAAGTAATCATAATATGCTGTTAAACTTTGACATATAGACAACATGGAAGCCACTTGTAACTGTGCACATATAATGAAAATATATAAACCCTTATGCACACCAGTTTTTGAGGTCCTACAAATGAGTCCACATAACCATTTTTGGATGACAAAATAGCAAAAAAATTTAATCTTAGCTTACAAGATTTGCCACACATCAAATTTGACTGATGTTAGAGGCCTTAAAAAGTGGTAAAAATGTCCACCGAATACTGTATTTTTAGTAAGAATCATGGAAACATACATAGTTATACACTTACAGTAATTTTTCTGGGCTCTAATATCACAATTGTTTGAAAATTCTGCACTCTTTTGCATTTTCAAAGACCAACAATTAAAATATTTGGCCTTCACTGGAGCCATTCAGTTATTTGGATCTGCTGGAACCAATTTTGTCTGAATCCTCATTAAATTTCCTGGTTATGAGAGTCTCTGAACCCCAACAATGGCTTTCCAGAGAACTATCAAAGGCGCTTTTTTGAGGGTCTGAAAACATGAAATTCTGAAAATTCTGCCAAAATATATTACAGGACTTAGTTTCGGGTCCCTAAATGAGTAAACTCTGAACAAAATCTAAGACAGTGCAGCAACAAATTTCCTGAATTCTATCTGATTTGACATAGACTGACTGCACTAACAGAAAGGTGATGGCCAAAGCCACCACACTGAGCTTCAACAGTACTGTTCTGTGGTCATCCATCTTTTTATACAGTAATTTGTTGCATTTTTCAGATGTGAGAGGATGCTCTAAATGAACACAAATATGTGAGGAAGCCATTAAGTGTGTGAACGAATAGTAAAAGCAAGTTTATTTAGCTTTCGCTTTCGTTGTCCAGTCACAACTTTGTATCGTCTCCAAGTTGTCACTCATTTAACATCATTAACCTTTATGTTGGGTTTATCAGACAAACACACACACACACACACACTCAGGACTCATCATAGCACTCTTACCATGAACATCACCAAGTTATTCAGTGAAGAGGCTTTACTGAATACGTCAGTAAGACACGGCTTTGACATCCCTAAGTGAGCAACATAATGTGATTATAAGTTGAAAGTTCAAAGCCGCCCACTGTGAGTTCCTATGTCCATGAAGAGCGGTCACAAGTGAGGATCCTTGTCTTACTCTCTCCTTATTACATTTTACACACTCCCTCTCTGTCTCCAAACCCTCGTTATCCTATCAGCACTGAGTCTACCATTACACGCAGGAACTGTCTGCATATTGAATTAGGAAGAGCATGGATCAATGGGAAAATGCTGTTAGCTCCGTGTGCGTGTGAGGTAGTGCAGCAGCTACACATTTCCCCCCAGAAGCAGTTATATTGCCCTTTGCAAATCACATGAAACTGAATCTCCTTATTTACCCCTCAGACTAGAGTCCAGCTTACCCTGATTACCTCCAGTTATCCCGCAGACGATGACGCTCCCTTGCTGTGATTTAGAACTTTGTGTACAGCTAACCAGCATGCAGCTCCTCTGTTCTTGCTATTTTGAGTGTAAACAGGAAAAAAGACTTTACCTTTACTGTTACAGTAAACACAAACTTTTCCTCTAGTTGGCTCCAGTGTCATGAAGAAAGAGAAATATAGAGGGAGGGAGGATGATTGATGGCTTTACCCCCTGTGGTTTTGGGATTCGTACACTCTGTAACAGATATAACCTACAACAGATGTGTGAGGTGTGTGTGTGTGTGTGCGCGCACATATGAGAGAAAGTAAAAGACCGGCCTCTCCTATCGTGTCGTTACTTCAAGCATTACTCGCTCAAGAATTAAAGGATAGGTTCGCAATTTTCTCAGGCATTTTTTAATATTCAGTTTCACATATGCACATCGAAACAGCTTGCTGTAATAATAGAAAATCAGTCTTTAATGCCCTTCCAGTGTAAATATTGGGAGGATGTTCTGCATAGTGTTGGTGTTGTGGTGCCTGGAGAACTGGGTTTACTCTTAATTTATGCCTCCGATTGTTTATTTTTTAAAAACAGACAATCCAGCAAAGGATAAATGCCCTGTATTGTCAACAGTCACATGTATGGTTAGTTTTGCATATTTATTCCACTCAAAAATGGGAACATTTGTTGTGTTGCCCTATAACTGTCAAGCAAATTTGAAGTGAACTTTTGAAGTGTCTCAAAGTTTTCAAAAAGAAATGCTTGTTTCCATTCGGAGCTTTGCAGCAAATAAACTAAGCTGTTCAGTGGTGGTAAAAGCGATGGTGTACACTACGTTACACATGGCTGCAATAAACAGAGCAAAAGATGCCGGAAACAAAACCAGTTGTGTGCAAATCAATAAAAAAAAACCTTGAGGAGGAAGAAGAAGGAAAAAAATTTCGGACATCGGACAAGTAGTAATTATTCGTTCATGTTATCTGGTATTGGACATGTTTTAATGCTGTTCAGAGATGAAGACAATTAAAGAATGAGAAACAGCTGATCAGTCATTTGAGCTACATGTTTGCTATGTGAGGGCTTATTTGAAAAACGTGTTTCAATCATCCATTACGTTCATTAAAAAAAAAAGGTCATAAACCTCCTCTAGCAAGAGTAAAAGGCTAAATAAGAAGAAGTGCTTTATTTTTTTGAATTTTTGTAATTAACTTTTGCTAATGCAATACTTCAATTCAATTAGTCACAAAGGACAAGCAGATTGCTAATCAATCAAATCAATCAATCAAACCTTATTTCTATAGCAAATTTCATACAGCTTAGTGCAGTTCAAAGTGCTGCACAGATAACTAACAGGCCAATAATAAGACAAAATAAGAAGAGGATAAAATAAAGCTAGAATTATGAAGGAATAAATGACAAAAATAAAAATATAAAGCACAAAAATAAAATAATAAGAACCAGATAAAATTGGATCAAAAGACAAAGCATAGACACAATAAAACCTAGATTTAAAAAAAAAAAATCAATAAAAGATTAAAAAGACATGAACAGAATGAAGAAAAGTAAAATTTAACAACATAAAAACAATAAAATAAATGAATGTAAGAAATGTCTATATACTGTACCTAATGAAAAGCCAGGCTGAAGAGGTGGGTTTTAAGTTTAAAGCTTTAAACACTTCCAGCTGCTCTAAGTCATTGGGCAGATTGATCCAGCAGCTCAGAGCATAAACGCTAAAATCTGCCTCGCAAAAGGTTTTAGTTTCTGCACTTTGGCACAACCGACAATCTCATGCCAGAGAATCTAAGGGGAGCCGTACTGGATCATATACTGTAAGCATGTGACACATACATACCAGTGCAAGACTATGAAATGTGAAAGAATTTTAAAATCAATGTGGAAACTGACAGGCAGCCAGAGTAGGAGCTTTAAAGCAGGTGTAATGTATTTCCTCCTTGTGGTCTTCTGGTTGGGATACAGAGTTCTGAATCAGCTGCAGTTGATTATAACATTTTTGGTTGGATCAGATGAAAGAGAATTACACTGGTCAAGCCTACTCGAAAAAAAAAGGGACGTGTCAGTTTCTCTGTGTCACCCAGTATTTTTGAGGTGGTTAAAGGCAGATTTGGACACAAACTCCAGATCTGAATGAAAGATCACACAAAGGTTTCTTGCTTGGTGGCCCAGGGTGAGTGCATGGGAATTTAATTTTGTGGCCGGTTTCTCTCTGTGAGGTTCTAAACTTCAAAGTTCTCTGAAGTTCTTGTTTACTAGGATAAACTGGTTTGCAATCAATACTGGCCCACAGATTATAGGGTGAGACAAATACATAACTAATTATTTCTTAGTCCATGTACACATGAAAATTGGACAAATGATCTATCACCTTGGAAGTCTAAGAACTGGTAGTTTCTAGGTATGTCGTGATCAAGATTTTTTTTTGCTGATGATTCGATGTAATCCATTTAATATTTAATACGTGCCAATACCAGATACCTTTTTCCTACGTAATACTCAACTCAAGTATCAGTACCTGGTAGTGCCACCAGGTGAACCCTTATGCCATTTAATACTATAGAGACCAGAGGAAGCGGTAACTTCCATGTTGGCAAGCAGAGGACATTATGGGAGTTCAGCTGATAAAGGAGCACTGTGACAGAGACCCGGCTGAGACTTACTGACCTCTGGCCAGTGAGCAAGTGTTAAAATAAGCTGGGATAAAGTAGTACAGTGATTTTAGTTCTCAGTAGAATATCAGAAGGCTGTTTTCTTGTGGCTGTTACAATTCTGCATGACAGTTGTAGATGAAAGGTATAGGCTTGAGCCTGTACCAACAATGTCAAAATTCCCACGATCAGCCCCAATCCTGACCTTGGAATTGGGCTTGGCACATCCTTAGCAATTTCTTTTGTAAACTGTCTGCTGGAACAACTTATTGGTAGCATCTGGTTCATCTGGCATCTGGTTTGGCCGGAACCAGATGCCAGATGAACCAGTCGTAGTGGTAGAGGACTAGAGGTAGTCTAGCACAAAAAATGTGTTGTTTCCACACTATACTATATCTTCACATTACTTTCCCATATTTTCTTTATGCTAAGCTAAGCTA
>OMNN01097827.1:7710-22638 GCA_900302755.1 Chromis chromis
TATCAAAACATATCTTGATATCTTGAATATAAAAACTTCTGACTAGTCACAGTGTATTTACGACTAGCAGAATTACATTGTTAATAATAATAATAATGCATTGGTTTTATATAGCGCTTTTCTAGACACTCAAAGACGCTTTACATTGCATTATTCATTCACTCCCATTCTAGATGGCGGCAAGCCAGGCTGCCAATCTGCACAATCGGCCCCTACGACCACCACCAACCACTCACTCTCACACTGCATTCACCCAGGCCTCCTGGTGTTCCCTCAAGGTCCACAAGGCGGTGTGGCCACAAAATCATAAATCATTAGCCCAACTTTTAAGTCCGCATTGCTCTTCCCAACTCTGTCATGACCCTCATAATATATTAGATTCATAACGGAGGCATTAGAAAACAGAAGATATCAGCACCAAGCAAGTTAATACACAGGAATAGCTATGAAATCGACAAGACTACACTGACAGAATACTGGGTCTTGTGTCTGCGTTATAAGCAAGCCCAATACAATTAAAGCCTATTATATGCTGTGTTTAGACAACCAATTGCTACCATTGCCACGACGTGTAGTTACATTTCTAGTAAGGTGCACGTCAGGCTATATTCAACGCAGAAGCAAAGATCAAGCCTAAATCTTAATGTAAACAAGTATGGCCATTTACCTCCTCTGTCCTCTGCCATCTGGATCAGCTTGGGGTTAATGGCCTGGTTGGCCTCGCGGAGCACAGAGATCAGGTCACTGGCTTGTTTCATGTTGTTGGGGGTGAAGAAGGTGTAGGCTGTGCCCGTTTTTTGACTTCGGGCTGTGCGTCCAATGCGGTGGATATAATCCTCGGAGGAGTTAGGGTAGTCATAATTGATGACAAATTTGACATCCTCCACATCTGTGAAAGTGTTGCAGTGTGGCAAAACAAAACATGGAGGCCACACAGGATTTTGCACACCACAACAGCCAGATCAAAGGGAAAAGTTAGCAACTGTGAAGGCTGCAGGGAAGAAAAGTGGTCGTTAGGCTGTGGAGGAAACTCGTTAAAACAGCATCAGATTGTGTACACATTTACTCCATGGGAATACTACTGTGGGAAGAGAGAAACGATGCACACTCCAATTGCTTACCATAATCAAAAAGATCCAAAAGACATCAATCTCCCTTTTGTTACCAAGGGAGTACAAATGGATTTAGGTCTTACCAGAAAGGAGTATGCATTCACTAGTCCTTTCCCAATGCAGCGAAATCCCCCACAAATTGTCAAGTGACATCCAGGAGCTTCTACGCAGTTGGGCCACGATATGCACTGGGGCCTCCTCATGTGCCAATATAGGACCATTGAGTGGTACATTTTTGCAGGTCCAGGTTTTTCCCAGTACACTCTCAAAAGAAGCTTGATATTAAAGGCCGCACTGCACGTCTTGCCAAGACAAAATAGACCAAGTACTAATTTGAACAGGGGCCCCCTGTTCAAATGACAAAGGCCCAAGCATTGAACCCTGTGGGACCCCCAAGCGAACACAGAACAATTCCCCCACCCCCTTCATCAGTCTCATCAAGGCAAGATCTTCCAAGAAGCCAGTGTTCACTTGAGAAAATGTCTCTCGTTGGCAGGTCTCGACATGACTATAAAACGCAGGCGAGGGAGGAACTTTGGTTTGAGCTGTCTCACTCTCTTTCTCCTCTCACTAGATGTTCCCACTACCCCCTAAACACATGTGCCAGGTCTCATCAATTTTCAGAGACAAAAGATTTCAAACTGCTCTCTCCATTTCAAGAAATCCAGCACTTTGACGGGAAAAAAAAACAACTGAAAGCTTAGACAAGCTCACACCCATGCTATGTGATACAAGCTCCGAAGGTAACAATTGTTCCAAATCTCAAACAAGTGACTTGCAATACAGCGCTCTCTAACACAACAGCATGCAAGGCAAAAGTCACAGCATCAAGCATATCTTTTTTTTTCTTTACGTTTGAGTTGGAAACAGCTGGATGGCATTTGTCAGGTGAAATCCATGGACAGAGAACAGATGTGTGTGTATTTCAACAACATATCAGAGACAAAGGCTTAGCCACACAGCCTTTTGAAGATCACTGGCACACAAGAGCTTTCACCTCTCTAGGCCCACTGGGTGGCAAGCCAGTAGAGCACTTCCAATATGTCATCCTTCTCCCTCTCGAGGCCTGGGACTGTCATGCCTAGCGCCTGCCACAAAGACTCCACCTTAAGGTGAGAAAAACTCAGAAAATGCATAGAAAAGTTAAAGAAAGCAAAACCACTTTCTTTAAAATAAGTGTAACACTGATAATAAAGTGATGCAACTCAATGGCAAACTGACCTAAGCCACGGGAGGCCACATCTGTTGCGATGAGAATTGGAGCTTTGCCATATCTGAACTCTGAAACAAAAAGGACAGTTTTATCCAAAATACGGTGTTTTTAGAAAATCCCAGTTTAAATCCATTACTTTATAATAACTGCTAACAATGTGACATTTTAAATCTCACCATTAAGGACCCAGTCCCTCTCCTGCTGGCTCTTGTCTCCATGGATTCCCATTGCTGGCCACCTGTGACAGACAGATTCAGAATTACACACTGCCAGCCCACCTTCAACAAACTTCTACAATCTTCTTTGTAACAGAAGAGCAAAAAGTAGCAATGAGAACATTTTATTAATTTGACATAGCCTTAGTGTAACCTTCACAGTTGAAAAAAATGAATCAAAATAAGGATAGGGGTCCTTACCCATCTCTTCTCATCCTCCTGGTGAGCTCATCGCAACGTCTTTTGGTCTCCACAAAAATGATGGTCTTGTTCTCCTTTTCACTCATTATCTCCTCCAGCAAACGGATCAGTCTGATATTGGCACAGACAGACAGTTTTTGAACTGCATGACTATTTAAATACTGTTTTAAGTACAGAGCATAACTGAACGGTTATAGCTACAAACTTATTAAAAGTTGAGGAAATCATCTGCTTACTTGTCCTCCTTTTCCATGTCATTGCAAACATCCACTATCTGCAGGATATTGTGGTTGGCACTGAGCTGCAGTGCACCAATGTTGATCTGGACATAGTCCTTCAGGAAGTCCTCAGCCAGCTGACGAACCTCCTTGGGCCAGGTGGCGCTCCACATCAGGGTCTGACGGTCTGGCTGGTAAAGACAAAAAGGAGAATGTCACTATTTAGAAGCTAAAAGTTAATTAAACACTTACATTTAATTAAAAAAATAAAGAAAACACCCCTCAAATATCTAAAATTACTACCATGCCAACAGAGTCATTATTTCATGAACTTCATAAAACTTACCCGAATTTGTTCCACTATTTTGCGGATCTGAGGTTCAAATCCCATGTCCAGCATGCGGTCAGCTTCATCCAGCACCAGGTAAGTGCAACGACGCAAATTCGTCTTACCACATTCCAGGAAATCAATGAGACGGCCTGGAGTAGCGATGCAAATCTCAACTCCTTAAACAACAACAGGAATATCATAACATTACATATTCACATTTATAAACAAAGACCTCGTCAGAAAACTCTTACCTATTAAAAAAAAAAAGGTTAAATGAATTGAATAATATTTACATAGTGACAGTAACAAAGTAAGCATACCTCTCTCAAGGTCCCTGATTTGGGGTCCTTTGGGTGCACCACCATAGATGCAGGTACTCTTAAGACGGGAGGCCCGGCCGTACTCAGCAGCCACTTGTTGCACCTGCTGGGCCAGCTCACGGGTTGGTGCCAGCACCAAGCACTAAGGAAATAAAAAAAAAAATATTACCTATATATTTGTGTTTTGCTTCGTTCACAGCAAACTACTGAACAAATATGTAGAACCAATATTTATATACAAGGCCACACAACGTCACTACTATCACAAAGATTTTTTCTGGTTGACTAGGACACAAGTATAGCACACTTTAATCGGGCCATGGCAAGTTTCTGTGATCAGACGAAATTTAACAGCCCACTATCAGAAGGGGAAAAGCTTGCTGCCACCATAACATCACGGTGCTGCTTCACCATAGTGCTCTAAGCATAATACATTAGCCTGTATGATATGAAGACAGGACATCATGTCAGCCTCTCATTCAAATCTTGTGATAGCTTCTAAATATTTTCACTCTTTAAAAACAGTGTGAATCATTCCGTCAACAGAAGAGTGGATATCAATATTATTGTTATCATCATCCTTTGCTACGACAACAGAGTCACACACTACAACAGTATCATTTAAAGTGCACTTACAATAGGTCCATCTCCGTGCTCCAAGAACGGCTGATGTTGGATGTGCACAATTGCAGGCAGAAGGTACTAAGAAATAAAGCAAAGTAGAGTTAATATGACTGGTAATGCACACATTTACATTTGTGTTTCCAAACAGCAGGAGCCTTTTACCTCCACAACATCAGCAGGGTGCATCTCTAACATCAGCTAGGAGTGTTTATAATGCTTCAAGTTCCAACTTTTGTCTTAGTACTTTGAAATGAAAATTAGTTGCCAAGTCCACCTAGTGAGTGGTACAGTAAAGTCACTTCTGTCAGACTGCAACAACTACATTGGTGTAATAGAGAAAAATAAGGCAAATAAACAATATAATATTATTCTAAATTCAGCTACACCCACCTAAGAGCAAAACAGACTGATATGATGACTATAATGGCAACATCTACAGTAGCTAACTGGTTTCTTTCTTTATGTAGGGAGTCTCTGCAAAACCTACCAAGCGTATCTGTACAGTAATCAAGGTCTAAATAGACTACAGACCACTTTCTAAGGGCTCAGAGTTTGCATTTGAAAAACTAGGCAGAAATCTTTTTTAAAAAGCAGAGCTGGAAAACACTTACTGCAAGAGTTTTCCCAGAACCAGTTTGAGCGATGCCAACCATGTCTTTGCCACTCAGGGCAACAGGCCACCCCTGAGACTGGATTGGAGTTGGATCAGTCCAGTTTTGTTTGACAATAACATCCATGACGTAGCCTGAGGAAAGAAGACACACTCGTTAAATTGTTGAAGTACGCTAAAATATTTAGCAGGCTGAAGCCGACTCTCTGAAGACTCCACTAAATTATTAGGGCGGCATGAATTTTGACTCACTTGGAAAAGCAGCTTCATGGAATTTAACAATTGGTTTGGGGCAATCTCTGCCTTTAACGGTCACTTCTTTGCTTCTTCGGTACTGTTCAACCTCTTGCTGGAATTTGAAATAGAAATAAAAACATGAACACTGTCAACATGAATGCAGACAAGTCTGAATGAAATAGCAGTAATAGACACTGACTGTGTGAGATAAGAATGTTTGTTTTAAGCATTAGACCTTTATGGCTTCCTTTATTGTATTTTTTAGATTAAATATGTGTTAATGTGTCTGTGAAGATTCTCAGTCATCCAGGTCATGGTTATCCTCGTAGTTTCAATCATAGCATCTGGACTTGCTTGAGTTAGATCAAAGACGTTTCACCTCTCATCCAAGAGGTTTCATCAGTCAGTCAAACTGACTGGTTGGGAGTTCCAGATTTTATACTCTTCAGGATCCATTAACACTATTGAAGCTTTTGTCTGCTGGGTGAGTGTTGCCCCTCCCTCATTGTGCGAGTCGTTAGGTCATTCCCTCTCACAATGGGGTTTGTTAGGGCCCTTTGTGGCCAGGCGTCTTTAGGTCCTTCCCTGTCACATTGAAAGGGTGTAATTGGCACCATTCTCACCTGGCCACAAAGGGCCCTAACGGATCCCATTGTGAGAGGGAAGGACCTAAGGACTCACATAATGAGGAGGGGGGCCAACACTCACCCAGCAGACTGGAGCTTCAATAGTATTAATGGATCCTAAAGAGTATAAAATCTGGAACTCCCAACCAGTCAGTTTAGAACTGATGAAGCCTCTTGGATGAGAGGTGGAACGTCTTCGACAAACTCAAGCAAGTCCAGATGCTACGACTGAAACTACGAGGATGTGTTAATGTGAGGTTAAAAAGAGACAAATCCTACTATAAGTTTTAAAAAAAGGGATAAAGCTGTAAATGGGTCTCACAATTGGTCTGCGGGTGGCATCTGGGTGTTCCTGGTAGAAGTTCTTTTGAAACTTTGGAAGCTCATCAAGGTTCCAGTGCTTCTTTCGCAGCCTCTCACCAGGGTTGCCAAATTTTCCTGGAGGAGGTCCGCCCCTGTTGCCTCCACCACCACCACCTCCAAAACGAGGGGGCCCGCCGCCATACCTTATGTAAAAGACAGGAACATAGATAGAAATTGACGAATTAAAAGGGAGGGATTTTCATATAAAGGTCAATAAATAAGGTCAATAATTTGACAGATATTGCAAATGCAGTTTGATTTGTTTTTTTAACAAGAGGACAGCATAAATTTGTAAAATTATTGAGACACTTGAAATCTCTGGGTCTTATATGCCGCATGATGTATATCGTAAATCGACCCATCTTATTCAAGTTAACTTTAACTATACATACTAGGAGCAGTGGGCTGCCGCGGTGCAGTGCCCGGGGAGCAGTTAGGGGTTAAGGACCTTGTTCAAGGGCCCACAGTGGTGGAGACTGGGACAAGCGGTCGCTCTCACTTTCCCACCTCAACCTCTTGCCAGTACGGGGACTCGAACCGGCGACCCACCGGTTACATGTTCGCTTCACAAACCACTAGGCCACCACTGCCCAAAAAATAAAACTGTGACTTCAAATCGATCATTGTTTGCCCATCCCTTGAGCATATTAAAGACAATAGGGTCATTACACCCTGGTCCTGGAGGCTCTGGTGTGGTTTTGAAAATGAAAAGATGTGATTCTTTGCATCATTATATTAAGTGTAGGGTTTAGTATTTTTGTAGCTTGACAAAGTATGAGTTCAGTTTCAAAATATATTAACCACTGTGCATAGATTGTCACCTTCGTTTGGTTAATATGTCTCTTACTACATACAACTTATAATATAACATAATTAATTTTTTCCCTACTATTATACCACCTAAAACTACATAGAATATTGGTTTAGCACAGGGGTGGGCAATCCTGGTCCTCGAGGGCCACTATCATGCATGTTTTAATTCAATTCAATTCAATTTATTTGTATAGCCCAATATCACAACACAGTTGTCTCATAGTGCTTTACAGAGCTCATTGAATTGATAAACAAGAAATGCTGTAAGTAAACAGTCTAATAAAGAGTCCAACAGTCGATGAGGCCAATGGATCAGTCCGAGGCATCACCTGCCCTTTATGACCCTCCTTCTTCGGGATGTTTTAGATGTCTCCCTCTTCCAACTCACCTGATTCAAATGATCAGCTCATCATCAAGCTCTGCAGAAGCCTGATAACGATCCTGATCATTGGAATCAGGTGTGTTGGTAGAGGGAAACATCTAAAACATGCAGGATAGTGGCCCTCGAGGACCATGAGTGCCCAACCCTGGTTTAGCATCTGTATAGTGATGCATAATAATCATATTGCAGGATGTGCAATGTGAAGTAAGGCAAATTAATACAATGAGTTTGTTTACATGCACGATCCTCATGTGCACAGCAAATTGAGAGAGGAACAGAAGAGAAACACTGTAAAGTTTAGTTTAACTGCAAAAAGAAATGCAACATTAGTTGTTTGGTCATTTAAATCAGCACCACAAAGCTCTGCATTTAGAATGCAAATCCAGATCTGATGTCATCCAAAGCAAAAGAAGTATTTTGGATGCCTTAGTGCAGGGCGCCCAATCCTGGTCCTCGAGGGCCCCTATCCTGCATGTTTTAGATGTTTCTATCTTCCAACACACCTGATTCAAATGATCAGGATCATTGTCAGGCTTCTGCAGAGCTTGATGATGAGCTGATCATTTGAATCAGGTGTGTTGGAAGAGGGGAACGTCTAAAACATGCAGGATAGTGGCCCTCGAGGACCAGGGTTGTCCACCCCTGCCCCAGAGGAACAAGTGGGTGGTGCGGTCTGAATACCTGCTTTACAAACACTGAGCATATCTTAGCTTTTCCAAAACAAATATCACTATTAAGTTCCCTACAAACTGTTTGTGCATCCCTACCCATCACTGCTTACACCGAGTCAATTTTCACTTTATAGTACTTTATTATTGTCGTGCAAACACATAACCGGTGAGGTTACGCAGCAAACTCCAGCTGTCACACTGCTCCACTGAGTCTGACGTGACTGAGCCGCTCCAGAGTCGATGAAACGGGACCGAGCTTAGTGGTGGGAGCCAGACTGGAGACACTACTGATGCAAAACCAGTCGTTAAAAATAAACTGGGCCTCTGCGACACAAATCTTCGTCTCGGAAATGAATCCGCAAGAAGAGACACAACTGCGTCACATGTCGAGATAACTAGCAGGCTGCTATGAAAGCCGCTCAGACACCAACACAGAGCCGCCGTTAGCTGCCATTTTACTTCCAGTCAGCAGAGAAATGAAGAACATTATAGATACGTCAATGCAGGGCCGCTCGCCCGCTTAACAATTATTTTCACATCTCAGAACATTCATGTAACTTAATAGCAACAAGGTGTTTTAAGCTGCGAAACAACCGTGTTGACTATTGTTTTGGAAACAGAGCCGTGACAGCGCCGCAGCTAGCAGCTAAATGCTAAAGCTGCTCCTCTTGGCTAACGTTCAGAAAGCCGGAGCCGACACTCGACTTACCCTCTATCTCTGCCACGGTCTCTGTCTGAAAACCCAGGCATTGCGTAGCAGAGTGTTGTGGAAAAGGGGATTTAGTGAAAATAACTTCAGCCGGTCAACAAAACAGTAGATTAACCAAGGGCTGAAATTGACACCAGGCAAATAAAAAGAAAATGCCGGCAGACAAAAGTCTGTCTGGAGAGACGGAAATGAGGTCAGACGAGGCGGATAACATCGGATCAATGCGCGCACTCCACTGGCTTCACATGTGGTACTATTTTATGTCTACATTTAGTGCTGTTCAATTGCGTTGCGTTTTATCGACAGGTGTTTCTGTTTCTTTTGTCAAACCTCAGTTGATACCTGATATTAATGACACTGAAAAAGGTAGACTTTTAAATAAATACATTTGTTTGTTTGTTTTAGTCGTTTGTATGATTGTTTATTTGTTTGTTATGTCCTTTGCCCTTTCTTGTATTTGGATGCCAAATTCTTCAAAGAGTAAGATGACATTTCTAACTTCTGAGAATTGCCTGAAAAACATACAGACACATGGCACATTTAAATGTCCCTAGCTCAGTGGCCATGGGTCTGACTCACTTTCAGTTTGTTGTACTTAATTCTTGTATAAATGGAGATATTTTGCTAGATAATCATGTGGAAAGCACCAAAATCTCTTTTAATCCCTTTTTTTTTTTTTTTTGTCAAACTACCATATTCACTGAGATATTCTACATTATTCTACAAACTTGAGAGGAAGAAAGTAAGTCAGTGATCTTTGATCGGCTTGTAGGTTCATTGTACACTACGAAGAGAGCACAAACAATCTCTAGAGCAAGTAAAAACTGCCACAGAATGCAGAAACTTCTTTACCCTGTCCAACATGTGCCGTAGGCCCACCAGTGTATCACAATCTCCTTATTCCTTCTTAATGTTACACACATCATGGTTACATCAAAATCGCGTACAATCTGTGTTCATCCTATCTCTCTGTCTTGAACATTCCAGTTGTCCTGAACAGTTCACAGTCACACATGGACCTTCCTCTTGTATTATGATTTTCAACCTTATGATCATTTATTATTAGCTTATGTGATTATTTATGTCCACATGCATAATCAACACACGTAAACAAATGGCCTAATGTTGTACACTTGATTATAATTTCCCTACATAATCAGTCTCTCTGTTTTTCCACCACTTCTTTAATTTCATTGTTTTCGTTCTATGCTGTAAAGATGTTTGCTTGGTTTGCAGTTGGAATGACTTTGAATAACAAATCAAGCAAGTTCTGTGACAATTGAGCCAGTGGTATTTGAGAGGACAAACATGATTTACCCAAAATGTACTACTACAAATATGTACCAGTGCAAAAATATATATAAATGTGATGTTTTGAATGAAGGAGGTAATTGATTCAAGACAACTTTATTTCAATAGCACATTTTATACACAGATAAATTTACTGTGCTATACAGAAAAAAAAACACAGATAACATTAAACAGGTAGTAACAACTCTCCAGCATAACAACTATATGTAAACCTTTATTAGAAGGAGAATAGTGCTGATGTAACAAATAATTAAGAGTGTCGTAGGGTTGTGCATCTTCATCTTGTAACTTTTCTATCACTGTGCAGCCTTTGTTTGGTTGATGCTGGTATCTGCAGAAACAGAAAAAACACAGACATTTCAATCATTTAAAATTACAAACCCTAAATATATTTTTTTTTCTAAACTTTTATACCCTTTAAAAAAATGAAAAACAATTTGGGTGATTCTAATCATATTTGTGATCCCTTGTAAACGAAATCTATTGATTTTCGAAAGGAGTTAATCTACTACTTATGTTATATTTTGCAAATGGTATTTTTCTTGTACTACAACAAAAAAACAGCGTGACTAAAATAAAGACTCATACTGTAGCTTTATTAAACAAATGTACAGGAAACCAACCTACAGTAACAAATAACAGCTTTATATACTATTTAGATTATTTTGCATATTCAAAAATGCAGCAGAATTGCAGGATTGCATCAGAACTGATGTATTTTTGTCTACAACAGAATAAGTTACTTTTGCACTTGTGTTGCTAATGTAATAGAACACAGTAAAAGAAATCATTTTGTCCAAATGACCTTGAATAATAATTCTAATAATTCACTTTTCTGTGGTGAGCGGCGTCCCATCCATTCACTCTCAGTTCCTTTTTTATGTGGGATAAAGGACTTCTGTGTTTGTAAAGGTAGACACATATGAGTCAGTCAGAATAAAAGCAACATATTTTCAATCAGTGCTCTGCAGTATGACAGTATTTTACAGCTGTTTTGGCTCACCATTCATATTAAAGTTTTAAACTGACTTGCTAAAGTCCTAAAATCATCCTTCATCACAAACAAAAGCCAAACACTGAAGACCATGTTCAGAGCTCATGTGAGTCAATACAAATAGGTGAATAACTGAATCATGACAACATGCATTTCTAAGCTTTTCTTTTAACAATTTGGACAAATTTGTCTTTGTCACCAACATAATTGCTAATTACATCCTGAAGAAGCAAAACATCACAGGTTGGTGTGTTTTTAATGTCTCTCACCCACCAAAGTAAAGAACCTCTACTTTTCGATCCTCAGTCTCTGCATTTTTAATGACATTTTTTTGTTTGTAATGCTCCCTAATATCTGCTATTTACTTTGTCATCATATGGTTCAGGTGCAGTACAGAGGGAACTCGTTTGCTTGGCTCATTGTCTCCTTTTTCACTTGAAAAACAGAGAGAAGTGCAGCCAGTGGTGAAAATCTCTGAATCACAGGTGGAACTACACATCAGCAGTTTGACCTCCTGTAAAGAACACACAGAGGAACAATGGGTGCACCTCGCCCCACTTCCTACTTTCTATTTTAACATCATAGATGTCCATTTAGGATTAAAAATGAAAAAATAACATGTTGCTTGTAAAGTTTTGCTTTTGTTTTGTAATTTTGTTCTCTATTTTGCAAAATAATGTAAGCTAAGAAAACAGAGGATCTTCTGGAAAATTCTTATTAAAAGATAGAAGTGATAAATCATAATATTCTGCTTACCATAAAGCCTCTTCCAGTAATCTCTTTCATGGCTGAGTTTAGTGTTATTGGAGGCTAACTGGGAAGTTGTTCTATTGAAATCAGCCCGTAACTGGTTCCTCTCTCTTCCCCAGCTGCTTTTGTTTTTATTCACTGATGCATCAAAGAGAGCAACAAAACAGAAAGTAATTATTTCAATATACTCTCATAACACGATCATTTTGAAGTCACCAACATATGAGGCTCTCTTTGTGTTGTTGTTTTTTTATCACCATTTGGGGAAAAAACTTACTTTTGACTACGAGGCAGATGATCCCAACCAGGAAGAGGAGACACAACACACCCAGAAACACTGAATCACCTCTGACATGCCTCCTTCTTCTAGAGTTTTCTCTCACCAAAGACACTTAACAAAGGAAAAACATTATTTATTTATTTTAGAATACATCAAACAATTAATATGCATTTAATTCAAATGGAATGCATTAAATACTAGTAGAATTTCTGTAACCTGAATTCATAAATTGCAAAAAACAAATACATTTAAACACCTTTTCAGAGGCTACAGTATTGAGGCTATTACACTAACTAAAACCATCCACCGCTTAATCCTCTGTAGGGTCACGGTGGGGCTGGAGCCTATCCCAGCCGACTCGGCGAAGACAGGGGACACCCTGGACAGGCCACCAGTCTAGGGCTACACATAGAGACAGACAACCAAGCACACTCACATTCACACCTACGGACAATTTAGAATTACCAATTAACCTCAGCATGTTTTTGGACTGTGGGAGGAAGCTGGAGTACCCGGTGAAAACCCACGCTGCACAGGGAGAACATGCAAACTCCACACAGAAAGATCCCAGGTCCAAGCCAGGACGCGAACCCGGGATCTAACAACCGAGCCACCGTGCAGCCTAACCAAAACCAAACTAACCAATTTAACAGACAAAAATCAAAATCTGAGCCATCCTTACTTTTGTATTCATGCCTATTGTGTCCATACCTGTGCGTTGAGCCCCTGTAGGTCCAGGTGTATTTGATGACCTGCCTTCTGTCCAGGGGTTGTCATACACTCTCAGGCTTTCTGCGCTCACATAGATGTCCACTATACTCTCCTTGTCGTCCTGATCATAGTGAACCTTCCTGATGCTGCCAGGCTCAGTGTGCAGTTCCTCCGACATTGTTTTTGTATAGCAATCATACATTAAAACACTCAAAAAGGTAAAAGTTATTTATTTAATGTTGATATAAAAGCTCTGGCTGCTCTCAGACGAGGCAAGACACTCGGCATATAAAAAAGGGAAGAGCAAAAAACAAAAAAAGGAAGTCATGGGTAATCACTGTTTGGGCGTCTGCTTTCGTTCTAAATCAATTAGATATTCATCAAGCTTTAACATTTGATCTGATAAATAGAGACTAGTTTACTATTTAGAGTTCAGTTATTGTTAAATGAGCCAAAGTAGAGATGAGTTGGCCCTCTGTGATTGAAGGTGAGGCCGAAACAAAGGACAAAACTCCGGCATAAAGACTTTTTCCATGCTGAATATATATAATAAATATCAAAAATAATAGTCATGTTAAGAAATAAGTACACTGTAGATCAGTTTAAGTTCTCTTGCTGCCTTAAAAATGTCAGTTAACTGCTCTTCAGTTGATAAATTAGTTCAAAAATCATCTTATGAGCTGTGAAAGTGTAAACTAGTTGAGTTAAATTCAATTAACTTGAAAAAAAACAAACAAGTCAAGTTCAATAAATTTAAGATATTAAGCCAAATCAACTCATGACAGAGACAATCTCAGACTTATTCTCCTTTTACAGTTTGAATTGTTTCTTCTTCGTTTAACTTCAAGAAGCCTCAGTCTGTTGAGGCCATTTTTAGAACTCAGATTAATTCGACATGTATTAAAGATGCACGGCAAGTTTCCACAATGTTTTTTTCTTAAACCCCAAAAACAAGAGTCTCTGGAGAGTTTTAACTTTGTAACACTGCATCCTGGGACTTCTGCTCATATGCTGGTTTTGTTTCTTATAAACGTAATTTAATGAGTTGAGGAAACTCTCAGCTGTTCATTTGTTCAACTCATCATTTCAAATTAAAATCTCTCAAGTTGTAAGAAGCCATGTTTGTAATTCTAAAGTGGCCTGACAAAACAAAAGTTAGACATTTTAAGTTCAATTAAATAGATAAATTACGTTAAATATACTATAAAAGATCATTTATTTTGAAGACATTCCTTTATTATGTTACATACATTATGTACATCTCATGTAAATTGCTGACTTTCAAAACATATTTGATCTTGTTTGAAACAGCACCCAAAGATAAAGGTGATATACTTAAACAATAACATCAATGAAAATGAACTTTTTCCATACCAAAAATATAAATAGATTTATTATTCCTGTGTGGAAAAAGTAAGTACATGATTGGCCTTGGAAGCTAGAATTGCCCCTCTAACAGAAATAACGTCTCGGATGCATTTTGTATAACTGTCTACCAGCCTATTACATCTGCTTACTGAATTGTGTGACCGCAATGTGATGCAAAGTTCCTTTAGTTGCAAAATTTGGGGTTTTTCTTGCATATACTACTCATCTCAAATACTCGTATGTGTTACTGGGATTTAAATCAGGGCTTTGTTGCCCATTGACTAGATCATTCCATAAACATTTTTCAAATGTATTTAACTTATTATGAATGACATGAAAATATGAGTTTTATGTACCATTTGTTTTGGGAATATCAAATGTTTGCTTGCACATACACCTATCAGGCATAACATTATGACCACCTGCCTATATTGTGTTGGTCCCCCTTATGTGGTCAAAAATGCTCTGAACCATTGGGCATGGACCAGAGGACCTCTCAGGGTGTCCTATGGGGTCTGGCACCAGGGCGTTGACAGTGGATCCTTTGGGTACTCTGGCTTGTGCAGTGGGGCCTCTGTCAATCAAACTTGTTTCACTGCATCCTGTTGATGCTTGATCAGAATGGGGTCTAGGAACTTTGGAGGTCAAATCACCATCTTGGGCCATTGTCATGTTCCTCAAGATGTTCCTGATTCTTTGATGTTTTTGCCATGTGGTGGGGTGCATTTTCCTGCGGGGGTAGGCCAGTGACATTTGGGATTGCCATTTGCATGAGGGAGTGTGCTTGTTCTGGGACAATGTTTATCTAAGTCTCATCAACACGGATGTTAAAATCCAAGGTTTTCCAGCAGAACACCACATAGTACCAA